>JADHZA010000012.1:0-139224 GCA_018831705.1 Torrubiellomyces zombiae | reverse complement strand
CTGTTGCAGACGTTGCCGCCGCACTGACTGTCGGCCGTGCAAGGTGCGCATTGACCGTTGTTGTTGCAGATCTTGCCGTTGTTGCAGTCGGAGCTGGTGGTACACTCGGGAGCGCATGTGCCGTCGCCCTTGCAGATGTAGTAAGGCGAGACGGTGGCGCATTGGGAATTGGTGGTGCAAAGACTGCAAACGCCGTTGCTCGTGTCGCACCAGAGGTTGCCGCCGCAGTTGGCTGCCGAGGTGCAGGGCACGCAGTGTCCCGCCGTGCAGGGCTGGCCTCCGCAGTCGGCAGGGTTGGTGCAAGGGGGCACGCAAGCGCCGCTGGTGTTGCAGACGAGGTAGCCGCCGCCGCAGTCGCCGTCGGACGTGCAGGGCGCGCATTTGCCGCTGGAGTTGCAGATCTGCCCGTTGGAGCAGTCCGAGGCACTCTTGCATTCGTAGTCGCAGATGGCGCCGCTCTTGCACACGTAGTTGGGGTCGATGGTCTGGCACTGGGCGTTGGTGGTGCAGTAACCGCAGATGCCGCTGCCCGTGTCGCAGACCTGGCCGCTGCCGCAGTCTTGATACCCGGTGCACGGCGTGCAGTGTCCCGACGACGAGCAGACCTGTCCGCCGCAGTCGCCCGGGTTGGAGCACGCGAGGATGCAGGTGCTGAGCGGTCCGCACACGGAGCCGCCGTCGCATTGACCATCGTTGGAGCACGGGGAGCATTTCCCATCGTCGCAGACCCTGCCTTGCGTGCACTCGCTGTTGTTCTGGCACTCGAGGCCGCATACACCGCCCGTCTTGCAGATGTAGTTGGACGAGATGGCCTCGCATTGGGCGTTTGTCTGGCACTGGCCGCAGACACCGGTCGTGGTATCGCAGACCTGGCCCGAAGGACACATGCTCGAGTCGGGACAGGAGATGCAGTGTCCGAATTGGCAGAGCTTGAAGCCGCAGTCGGCCGCGGAGAAGCACTCGGGTTCGCAGAGGTTGCTGTCGTTGCAGACCATGTCGACGCCGCATTGGCCGTCGTTGACGCAGTTGTCGCATCGTCCGTCGGTGCAGATCAGGCCGCCGGTGCAGTCCCCGTTGTTTTGACAGCCAGGGTGGCAGCGAGCGTCGCTCTGGCAGATCCAGTTGAAGTTGACGGCGGCGCAGTCGGCATCGTACAAGCAGCCGCCGCAAGCGCCCGTGCCCGTGTTGCATAATTCGCCGCTAGCACAGTCTGTTGAGTCGGTGCACGCGATGCAGTGCCCGCCGGAACAGACCTCGCCCTTGCAGTCCGATTCGGAATAGCAGGCCGGGATGCAGGTGCCGCTTTCGCACACGTTGCCGGCACCGCATTGACTGTCCGTGGTGCAGGCCACGCATCGTCCCGTATCGCAAATCTGTCCGTTGGTGCAATCCCCGTTCCCGCCGCAGCCGGCGGCGCAGAGACCGCTGTTGCAGACGGCGTTGACCGTTTCGGCGGCGCATTCCGGGTCCGTCGTACAGCCGCCGCAGTAACCGGAGCCGACGTCGCATAGCTGCCCGGCAGTGCACTGGTACGAGCCGGAACAAGGGTTGCAGTGTCCCGACACGCAGATCTGGCCGGCGCAGTCGGACTGGTTTGCACAGGCCGATATGCATGCGCCGCTGAGGTTGCATACGTTGCCCGAGCCGCATTGACCGTCTGACGAGCAATCGCCGCATCGTCCGCTGACGCACACTTGCCCGCCGGAGCAGCCCGTATTGTCGGCACAGCCGGCCGTGCACAGGGAGTTGACGTCGCAGATATAATTGGACCCGAAGGAGGCGCAGTCCGGGTCGGACGAACAGTTCACGCACTGGCCGGAACCCGTGTTGCAGATCATCCCGCTATCACATTGCGATGACGACGTGCAAGCGATGCAGTGTCCCGAAGAGCATATCTCGCCGCTGCACTGGCCGCTGGTGGTGCACGCGGGAACGCACTCGGAGATGCCGGTGTTGCACACCGTGCCCGCGTCGCATTGGGAGTCGGTGCTGCAAGGCAGGCATCGTCCGTTGATGCAGGCCTGTCCAAAGCATGACCCGCCGGACGAGCAGCCAGGGGCGCAAAGACCACTGTTGCAGATGGAATTGGCCGTACGAGCGGCGCACTGGGCGTCGGTCGAGCAGGCACCACAAAGGCCTGTCTGGCAAATCTCGCCTGAGTCGCAGTCCGAGGACGCTTGACAGACCACGCAGTGCCCTGCTGAATTGCAGATCTGACCGCCGCAATCGCTGTTCTGAGTGCACGCGTTGATGCAGTCGCCCGTGGACGTGTCGCAGACCGAGTCGATGCCGCATTGAGCATCCCCCGTGCATGGGATGCATCGTCCATCCGTGCAAAGCTGGCTCGGGCAATCCGAGTTGAAGTTGCAGCCCGGGCCGCAGGTACCGTCGTTGCAGATGGAGTTGAAGATGCGGGCCGAGCACTCGCCGTCGGTGTCGCATTTGCCACAGAGGCCCGACTTGCACACCTGACCGGTTTCGCAGTCGTTGGAATCCGTGCAGGCGGTGCAGTGGCCCGCTTCGCATACCTGGCCCGAGCAGTCCGAGTTGGTCTGGCAGGCCGGTATGCAAGTGCCGCTGGCATTGCACACGGTGTCGACGTCGCATTGACTGTCCGTCGTGCATGTGGTGCATCGTCCAGCATCGCAAACCTCGCCGCCGGTGCAACCCGTGTTGTCGGGACAGCCGTCGACGCATGTGCCGCCGGTCTGGCAGATGGAATAGTACTGGAAGGCCGAGGAGCAGTCCGAGTCGGTGGTACACTTTCTGCAGATGCCCGTCGTGCAGATCTGCCCCTTGGTGCACTGGCCGGAGCCTTCGCAGGGGGTGCAGTGACCGCTCTCGCAGATGAGGCCCGAGCCGCAGTCCGAGTTGGCGGTGCAGGCCGGTATGCAAGCGCCGTTGGGACCGCACACGTTGCCCGAGTCGCACTGATTGTCTGTCGAGCAGTTGTTGCATCGCCCGGCGGTGCATATCTTGCCGCTGCAGTCGGAATTGTCGTCGCAGCCGGGGACGCACGCGCCGCTGCTGTTGCAGATGCCGTTCGTGAACATGGTGCAGTCCGAATCGGTCGCACAGCCCTGGCAGAGACCGCTCCGGCATGCCTGGCCAAAGTTGCACTGCGACGGCTTGGTGCAGCCGACGCAATGGCCGTTCGAGCAGATCAGCCCCGTGTCGCAGTCGCTGTTCTGAGTGCACTGGAGGATGCACAGGCTGCTGGTATTGCACACGTAGTCCGTGTCGCATTGGCCGTCCGAGGTGCAAGGGCCACACCGGCCCTGGCTGCAAACGTTGCCGCCGGTGCAGGCCGAGTTGGAGGTGCAGCCGGGGACGCAAAGATCGTTGTTGTTGCAGATGTAGGTGCCTGACAGGAGAGAGCAGTCGGCGTCGACATCACAGCCTTGGCAGACGCCGGCCACGCAGACATTGCCGATGTTGCACTGCGATGACGAGCTGCAAGACGTGCAGTGGCTCGACACGCAGACCTGCCCCGTGGAACAGTTGCCGTTGTTTTGGCAGGCCGGAACGCACGCGCCGTCCGAGTTGCAAACGAAGGCCGTGGCGCACTGCCCGTCGGCTGTGCAGGCGCCGCAGAGGCCGGCGCTGCATACCTGACCGCTAGGACACTGCGGGCTGCTGCTGCAAGGGCCACAGACGCCCGAGCCCGTGTCGCAGACCTGGCCGGCGGGACATTGCGAAGCTGTCGTACATGGGTTGCAGTGTCCGGCCTGGCAGACCAGGCCACCGCAGTCCGAGTTGGTGGCGCAGGCCGCTACGCACAGGCCGCTGCTGTTGCAAACGTTGCCCACGCCGCAATCCGAGTCCAGGCTGCACGCGCCGCAGACGCCCGAGGTGCATATCTGTCCCGTGTTGCACTGCGAGCTCGTCGAGCACGCGCCGCAGTGGCCGGCCAAGCAGACCTGGCCCTTCGGACAGTCGGTGTTGGCGAAGCAGGCTGGGATGCAGAGGCCGCTGGAGTTGCACACCTGCTCCGTGTCGCATTGCGAGTCCAGCGTGCAGGGTCCGCATCGTCCCGCAACGCAGACCTGCACCGAGGAGCAGTCTGAGTTGTAGTTGCAGCCGGCGGTGCATGTGCCGCCGTTGCAGACCGAGTTGGTCGCGCCGGCGGAGCAATCGCCGTCTGAGGTGCAGGGAACGCAAACGCCTCCGGTGCAGATCCGGCCGCTACACTGTGCAATACTAGTACAGCTGGTGCAGTGGCCCGCGGTACAGACCTGGCCGTTGCTGCAGGCTGCCGAGGTTGTGCAGGCGATGATACAGGTTCCGGTCGTGTCGCACACGTAGCCGGCGCCGCACTGCGAGTCGGCCGAGCAGGCACCGCAGCTGCCGGTAACGCACGCCTGTCCGGCATTGCACTGGCCCGGCGAGGTGCAGGCGCCGCAGTGGCCCGATACACAGGCCTGTCCCGGGATGCAGTCGCTGTTGGAGAAGCACGCAAGGATGCATTTGCCGCTGCCGTTGCACACCTTGTCTTCGCCGCACTGGCTGTCCGTCGTGCAGGGACCGCAAAGGCCTCCGCTCGTGATGCAAACCTGGCCGTTGGAGCACTGCGAGGACACGCCGCAGGCCCCGCAGGCGCCGACCGAGCTGCATATCTGCCCGGTCGGGCAGTCCGAGTTGCCGGCGCAGGTGGTGCAGTGGCCGTTCTTGCAGACGTTGCCGCCGCTGCAGTCGGCGCTCGTGGAACAGGACGCGACGCATAGCCCCTTGGAGCCGCACACGTAGCCGCTGCCGCACTGGCTGTCGTTGCTGCAGGGACCGCAGACGCCGGCGCTCACGTTGCATACCTGGCCCTGGTTGCACTGCGACGACGTGGTGCAGATGATGCAATGGCCCGACTGGCAGATCAGTCCCGTCATGCAGTCGTCATTCTTAACGCAAGCCGGAATGCATTGACCGTTGTCGACGATGCACACGTTGCCGGAGCCGCACTGGGAATCCTGCGTGCAGGGTCCGCAGGAACCGGACGAGCATACTTGAGTGGCGTCACATTGTGAATTGGTCGAGCATGCCGTGCAGTGGCCCGATACGCAGACCTGTCCTGGTTTGCAGTCGCTGTTGAGCTCGCACCCCGGGATGCACAAGCTGCCGGTGCCGCAAACATCGTCGGACGGGCACTGCGAGTCCGACGTGCATGGCCCGCAGGAACCCGCGTTGCATACCTGGCCCGAGTTGCACTGCGACGAGTCCGTGCAGGCCGTACAGTGGCCCGACAAGCAGACCTGACCCGTGTTGCAGTTGCTGTTGAAGGAGCACGCGGTAATGCAGGAGCCGTTGCTGTTGCATACCAGGTTCGTGAGGCACTGGGGGTCCGACGTACAGGGACCGCAAATGCCCGAAGCGCACACTTGGCCAGGAGCACACTGCAGATTCGACACGCAACTTGTGCAGTGGCCCGCCGTGCAGACCTGTCCTGGCTTGCAGCTGCTGCTGGACACGCAAGCCGGGATGCACAGGCCGCTGGCGTTGCAGACTTGGCCCGTGCCGCACTGAGAGTCGGTGGAGCAGACACCGCAAATGCCGGCGTTGCATACTTGACCGGAATTGCACTGCGACGATTGCGTGCAGAGTGTACAATGACCAGCCGTGCAGACCTGTCCCCCGATGCAGTCGCTGTTGGTGGCGCAGGCGGCCACGCAAACCCCCTGAACGTTGCAAACGTTGCCGGTGCCGCACTGAGAGTCCGTCGTGCAGGTTCCGCAGGTGCCCGTGAGCGTGTTGCAAGCCTGCCCGGTATTGCACTGGGACGAGTTCGTGCACGGCGTGCAGTGTCCCTGGACGCACAGCTGGCCGCTGCAGTCGCTGCTGGAGGAGCATGCCCCGATGCACTGGCCGCTGCCGTTGCAGACGCTGCCCGTGCCGCATTGGGCGTCGCTTGTGCAAGGACCGCAGAGACCGCCAACGCACGCTTGGCCGTTGCTGCAATCGGCCGCCGTGTTACACTTGGAGCAGTGGCCAGCGGAGCAGATTTGGCCGGTGCCGCAGTCGGCGCTGGTGGTGCAGGCCGGGATGCAGAGTCCACTCGGGTTGCACACGGATCCGGGTCCGCCGCACTGGTTGTCGGCCGTGCAGGGACCGCAGACGCCCGAGACGCACACCTGCTTGCCGGGGCACTGGGAGGAGTCGTCGCAGGCGCCGCAGCGGCCATTCGAACAGATCATACCCTCGCTGCAGTTGTCGGTCGAAGTACAAGCGGACATGCACTCGCCATCATCGCAAATAAGGCCCGCGCCGCAATCCGTGTCGGACGAGCAGCTGGTGCAAGAGCCCGAAACGCATGCCTGGTTGGTGTTGCACTGAAGGTTCTGGGTGCAGGCTCTACAGTGACCAGACTGGCAAACCTGGCCGGTCTGGCAGTCGGCTCTGGAGCCGCAGGCGGCGATACACGTGCCGGTGGTGTCGCAGACTTCGTTAGTCGCGCACTGCGAGTCGGTCGTGCAGGGACCGCACGCGCCCGTGGCCGTGTTGCAGATCTCGTTGGTCTCGCACTGCGACGAGGAGCCGCAGGCACTGCAGACACCGGTGGACGTGTCGCACACCTGGCCATTGCACTGGTCTGAATCGGTGCAGGGATCGCAGAAGCCTTCCAGACACACCTTGCCGCCGCTGCAGCCCGCGTTGTCGACGCAAGCGGCGATGCAAGAGCCAGTCGGGCTGCACACCTGGTCCGAGGAGCATTGGTCGTTGGAGGAGCAGGGACCGCAGGTGCCCGCGTTGCAGACTTGCCCGACGCCGCACTGGGTCGGAGCCGTGCACGCAGAGCAGTGGCCCGATATACAGACCTGGCCTTCGGTACAGTCGTCGGCGGAGGCACACGCTTGTACGCACAGCCCGGAGTCTGGATCGCACACGTGGTTCCTACCGCATTGGAAGTCGGACGTGCAATCCGCGCAGGCGCCGGCGATGCAGACCTGGCCGGAACCGCACTGAGACGACTTGGAGCAGGGGACGCAGTGGCCGGATACGCAGACTTGGTTGTTGTTGCAGCCATCGTTGCTGACGCACCCCAGGATGCAGGTGCCGTCCGTGTCGCACACGTCGTCTTGCTCGCATTGCGAGTCGTCCGTGCAGGCACCGCAGGCACCGTTGTTGCAGACGGCGCCCTCGTCACATTGCGACGTGTTGGTGCAGGGCGTGCAGTGGCCAGACATGCAGAGCTCGCCGCCGCCGCAGTCGGCGTTGGAAGTGCACCCCTTGATGCACTGGCCGCTTTCGTCATCGCAAACGTCGCCCGGATCGCACTGATCATCGTCCGAACACGGGCCGCAGGTGCCGGCGTTACACACCTGGCCGTTTCCACCGCATTGAGAGTTCTGCGTGCAGGCCATGCAGTGGCCCGACATGCAGACTTGACCGCCGTCGCAATCTTGGAGCGAGAGACAGGCTTTGATACAGATGCCGACGCTGTTGCAGACCATGCCGCTGCCGCATTGGAAGTCGGTCGTACAGTTTCCACAGGCGCCCGTGACGCAGACCTGGCCTTCGTCGCAGTCGGACGACTCGGCGCACGACACGCAGTGGCCCGAGACGCAGACTTGACCGTTCTGGCAGTCGGTATTCGCCGAGCAAGCCGGTATACAGTGGCCGTCGGCGGAGCAAACGTCGTCTTCGCCGCATTGCGGGTCCGCCGTACAAATGCCACACGCGCCATCATTGCAGACATACCCGCCAGTGCACTGGGAAGATTGGGTGCAGGCCGTGCAGAAGCCCGAGAGGCAGACCAGCCTGGTGTCGTCGCAGTCGGCATTGGAGGTGCAGGCCGGTATGCAATGGCCGGTGGTGTCGCACACCTCGTCCGTGTCGCATTGCGAGTTGTCCTGGCAATTACCGCAGGCACCGTTGACGCAGGCTTGGCCTCTGGCACATTGCGACTCTGCGGTACAGGCCGCACAGGTGCCGTTGGCGCAGACCTGGCCGTTGCTGCACTGCGTCGAGTCGGAGCACGGCGAGCAATGGCCGGACAAGCATACGCGGCCGTTGGTGCAGTCGGTGTTGGAGGAACACGTCGAGACACACTTGCCGCTCTGGTTGCAGACGTCGCCCTCGACGCAGTCCGAGTCGGTTGCGCAGTTGCCGCAGACGTAGTTGACACAGGCCAGGCCGTCAGGGCACTGAGAAGACGACGTACAAGCTGAGCAGCTGCCGTTCTCGCAGACCTGGCCGTTCTCGCACTGGGACGAATCGGTGCAGGGATCGCACGTGCCGCCGTTGGTGTTGCAGACGAGGCCGTCGTCGCATTGAGACGTGTCGGTACACGGTGCGCAGTGGCCGGACAGACAGACCCGTTTGTTGTCGCAGTCGGCGTTGGAGGAGCACGTCGACACACACTTGCCGTCGGTGTTGCAGATGCCGCCGTCGTCGCATTGCGAGTCGGACGTGCAGGGACCGCAAGAGCCGTCGATGCACGCCTCGCCGTTGTCGCAGTCGGCCGACTTGCTGCAGGCCGAACAGCTGCCGTCTTTGCAGACCTGACCGTCTTGGCACTGGGAGGCGTCGGTGCAGGGCGCGCAGTGGCCGGAGAGACAGACTTTGCCGTTGTCGCAGTCGGTGCTGTCGGTGCAGGGCTGGACACACTCGCCGCTGTCGCTGCATACGTCGCCTGTATCGCATTGCGAGTCGGCCGTGCAGGCACCGCAAGCTCCGTCGACGCAGGACTCGCCCTCTTCGCACTGAGAGGTGTTGGTGCAGGCGGCGCAGCGGCCGTTGTCGTTGCAGACCAGACCGTCGTCGCACTGGGAGGAATCGGTGCAGGCGGCGCAGTGGCCGGAGCGACAGACTTTGCCGTCGTCGCAGTCGTCGTTGGAGAAGCACGACGGGATACACTTGCCGTTGGAGTCGCAGACGTCGCCCTCGTCGCAGTCAGCGTCGCCGGTGCAGGGGCCGCAGTCTCCGGAGACGGTGCAGACTTCGCCGTCGTCGCATTCCGCGTTGGTCGTGCACGTCGTGCAATGGCCGTCTAGGCAGGTTTGGCCGTCGTCACAATCGTCACTCGAGGAACATGTCTGGACGCATTTGCCGTTGGCGTCGCACACTTGGCCCTCGTCGCATTCCGAGTCTCCGCCGCAGGGGCCGCATTTGCCGGAATCCGAGCAGACTTCGCCCGTTCGACATTGCGAATTCGCCGAGCAAGGGAGGCAATGACCGTCCAAGCAGACGTGGCCGCTGAAGCAATCCCGGTTGGACTTGCAGGCCGCGACGCAGGTGCCGTTGGACCCGCAAATCCGGGGCCCGTCCTTGTCCGTGCACTGGTCGTCGTCGGTGCAGGGGCCGCACGTCCCCGAGTCCCGGCAGACTAGGCCCGGGTCGCATTGGTCCGAGCTTGAGCATTTATTGCAGAAACCACCTAGGCAAACCCATCCATGGCTGCACTGCGCGTTGGTTCGACACGCACTGCCCGTCGTTTGCGGCTCGTGATGGGTTCTGGTCATGGTGTGGTTACTCCACGAGGTTATCGGATGTGGCGTGCCATATCCGAGGCTATCCCAACGCGATCAAACAAGTCAGCTTTGGAAAGAGGGGAAAACAACACACTCAATCAACCAGCAAAATGTTGTTGAAGGGGGGGGCAGATGCTTACACTGAAGTTGTCCTAAAGGCTGTGTTCGTGATCGTGGTAAGGGTGCTGATGTCGCCGGGGCATTTCGTCACATGAACGGTGTGGTGGGCATCCAGGACGAAATCCGTAGGCTTGGAGCAGTGCGTTTGAATCAGAACGGGGGTCTCGTTGATCAATTCGATGAGCTGGACGCTCAAGATGGCCGGGCAATAGGGCGAGTCGTGCACGATGAGGTTGACAGCTCGCGCCGTGGATGCGAGCAACGCCGTCGCCCACAGGAAAGAGAACGCCATGATGGCAAGGTTACGGTGCGCACTCTTGCGCCCTCACCCTTTTCGTTTCGTTTCCTCTTTTCCTACAGTAAAACGGACGACACGCTTTAGAAAATAATGATGAAAAAAGCTGTTCCAATTAGTTCACGGGGCCTTCAAAACAAACCGATGAGGAAGGGAAGGAAAGGGGCGGGAAATGGGGGAGAACAATGGAGATAGCAGACGCTTTGGGGGACGCCGAAATCATATTATATCGCGTATGTGGACAGAATTGAATGCCTGGAAATAGCTTTCGTCTCATTTCTTTGCTTGGCGAGCTGGGCTCGTCCAGCCCTAGGTACCAGGACCCGTCGTACGTGTTCCGAGGCCCCAAATGCATTCCTCGAGGGAAGCTTGGGCCAACGCCGCGCCATGTTGTTCTCTGGGCCAGGACGCGAACAGAGCAAAAATGGTTCGGACTCAGGTTGCGGACCCAGTTACGTGGACGGGCTCGTACGACGAGTAGCTTTGCCAAGGCCAGCACCAGCACAGCTTTTGCTTCGAGCTTGTTTCCTAAAATGAGGTTGGAGCCTACGTCCATTCCAGTCGTTTGCGGTCTGGGCGCCAGGTTTTTGTACTGGACGCCTCTCCCGTCGCGCGCAAGGACCAATGAGGGAGCAGCAAAGCCCAAGGCCAAGAGGCCACTAGTCGAACGCGAAAGTCAACGGCCCACGTGCCGTAGAACGGTGGCACGTACTGAGCGGTAGCGGTACTTGTTCCGTTTCGACTTAGCCCTGTCTCGCCTTCATTTCCAGCAACAAGGGCGCAACCACAGTATCAACATTCATGGGCGATTTCGCGGCCAGAATGTCTCGTCAATCCTTACCGGCCCTGTTGTCCTCGCTCATTCCAGTGCGTGGGAAATTCAATTCCTTCGCCCAACTGCTGAGAGGAAAAGCTCAGCACGTCCAGGTAGGGCCGCTCGGTCTACCGGCACAGAAGGGTGTGGCGAACGAAAGGGTACATACAGGTAGGTAGGACGATAGTACTGTATGTACAGTACCTGCACAGAGAGAGGCTCCCCGCGACCGGTATGTGGCCGTTGCAGGGGCTGCTTGCGGCCCGTCGCGAACGACTGGGTGGCCGGTGGGGTGCCCGCTGCGCGCAAAGGCTCTACAATGTAATACGGTGTATTACCAACGTTTGCTCGGAAGTCGGACCTGGAGTCGATGGGCTCCTTACGCGTCTCCGTCACAGACCGTCCCCTCCCCTGGTTCTTCTGCAATCGAATCTTTGACTATCTGGATGGTCGTGGATTATCGGATAACCTGAAGACATGTGTCTGTATTCCCTGCAAGACAAGAAAGTTTTACCGTACATACATACGGACGGTAGATATCGATTCGCGAGGCAGCCACACCCAATCGAAGGTTGTTTTTCGCTCCGTTTGAGTTTCCCTCGGCGCGCCTGTGCGGCGTTCTTTGCCGTAGAACGCGTTGGTATTTTTGTCTCAAGCATAAGCCACACGGCCGCCGAGTTGATCCGTTTTAGGAGTGACAGACGCTCTGAGTCTGCCAAGTGGCGCTTGGCGAACGCTTCCTGTGTGTATGTAATATGTATGTAATACTTGCATGGTTGAGTTTAGCCCACAACAACGTTACAACGGTGGTTAAGCACACTTTGCAGTTAAATAGGGAAGCTAGGGAAGCAACTTTGCATATTAAGAGAAGCCGACCGTTGGGCCTCGCTTACGAGAATGGCCGAGTACCACGTCACTGTATTCTGTGAAGAAGAAGGGAAAACGTGACTTGTTGACACGGTCAAGGCCTGCTTTCCTGTCCTCTCGCGTGTGCTTTTGTATCATGTCCTGAGTCGTGAATCGCGGAGACCTCTAGAACTGTCGACGGCTGCAGCTCAGAACCGCCCACCAATGCGTCCCGGCTGGTTCTCGTTTCCATAATAGCTGGGCAATGTGTATCTCAGCTGGCCTTGCTACCTTTTCTGCCCGCCCGATGGCCCGACGCTAGGTAGGTTGCAGTAGCTTTGTACGGAGTATTAGCTGGACATACAGGTAGGCACAGGCTACGCGGGCCGGCACGGCTCCAACGGCACTTGACAGGTATCCTATCACGTGCCTATTTAAGATAGCGACAATCACATGCTCGCAACACCATTTCCTGGTCGCTGATTCATTCCTTTTCCGTTGAAGTCAAATCACAGCTGTCTACTCCTACAGATGCCGATCATTAAACCTGGCAATCAAAGGTGGTAGTCGTAGACTTCTGCTTCGACCTCTGTCAGTCACACAACTGTTATGGCCCACCACAATACATATGACTCTGAGGGATGTCCCCGGAGACAGCCAGTCCGTTGCAATTGAGAATATGCGGCCGTAACCTGTGTGTGTCCTCGTAACACGACTCCTTTCTGTTGAGTGACTGAAGGTCGAATGAACGAGATCCGAATTCATCTGGTATACTGCGGCGATAGTCAGGGACCGACGGGCGTCAGGTTAAGCACACGGCGTATCAATATTTCCTGTGCAACTGGTAGCGGCGTTTATGCAATAAACTCAGTGTGGTAATTAAAGAGAAGACATTGGAACGTGCTGTCCAAAACATCAATCTTACACTCACCAGGCCACGTGTAGACAGTGTTCTCTCAGCAGGCATTCGGCGTGCGTACGATTGCCACGTGTAGGGTAGCTGGCAATGGGGCCTAGAACAACACCTGTGATCTCCAACAGTCGATTGCCATAGCTTACCAACGACCCCTAACTGCTTCGTGAATAAGCATTCATACTATTCAACTCAATAATCTGCCTTCACGTTCATAGCCGTGACCTTCAAAGACCATAGAAACCGGCCGGGGCCAAAGCCGACTTACACAATCGGGACCCTACCCGGGAGGTTGACCGCACTTCGCCCAACAGCTGATTGATGTTTGTGGAAGGCAGGTTGAAGAAACAGGGAAAAAATGTTTATGTCAGGCTCTTTATTCCGAATCTGCACCACTTGGCAGCCCGGAGCCGTCATGTCCAAGCTCATGGCAACGGTACTCTAATGAAATACATCAATAGTCCAATCAGTTTCGACGAATCGGGAGTACATCTTCATCGGCAAACAAAAAGGTCAATATATCTGCACAATGACGAAGATGTGTGGAGTCATTACGTCGTGATCACGTAAGGCGAGCATCAACAACACAGCCGCCTGCCGACGGCCCTGTCACAATGGGGACTTGCTGGTGATGCAGCGTTAAAGACGCGCACAGCCCCCTTAACTGAACCATCGTCTCAGCGGTATTACCTAGTGTTGATTGGGTAGGCGGTGGGTCATGGATTCACTTTTCAGACAGCGCATGTATTACCTGTGCATCTTTTGGCGGCGTCATGAGCGGCAGTTCAGCGTCAGACTTGGTCGAGACACGCGGACATGTGTGTAACAGTGTCTGAACTCTAATTCGACGTCCTGCCTACCCGTCGCATAATAATCCGGGCGCGACACCGCCATCCTTGGATTCGACCGTGAAACCAACATGGAACATACATACAACCTGTTTGGGCTTGCTTGTATTAAAAAGAAGAAACGTGCCCGGCGGCTTCCTGGCCCCTCCTCCGCCCATCCCTCACCTCCTCCGGCTTCTCACGTTGCGGATCATCGCGAAATGCCAGGGCTGGCCGCCCGCCAAGCCATCCTCCCACCTCCCAATGAGCGGCACCTTCTGGAACCAACACTTACTGGCACGGGTGGGCGGTTTCAATGCCGTCTATTACCGGCATCTTGGAGCATGTGCTGTGAGCGTACGCAATAGGTACCCTACTCTTCCTTTTTGTCGCCTCTGACCCTTACCCACTATGATAGCCCATGCCGGCGTTACACAGCATCGGCATCGCCGCGACGCTCGATTGTGACAATACCATGTTACAAGCAGTTTTTGACGATGCTGACACGTCTCAGCATCCTTGCTTGCTCGATCGATCGGGAATAAAGATTGCCGATAAGGTATGGATGGCTTCGTGCTCGCAACAATGTACATATATTCGCTTCCGGACGTAACTACTTACTAGTAGTATTATGTGGAAACTGTAGGCGTATGTACAGAGTCCTACCGATGTGCCAATACATAATCCCCAGAGCCCCAAGTCGACAGAGTGGACATGGGCCAAGCCCAGACCCTGCAAAGGAGCAAAGCGGGGCTGCGCCTTCAGCCAATCCGTCAGTGCACTACGGAGTACTCAAAGTACCAGCCCACCGTTGCGAACCGCCGACTCTACTTGCGCTCTCCAATACCGGCACACGTGCGGTAGCAGCATCACTCTCAATCCGGCCTGGTCCTTCACGCAACGGTGCGCCCCCGAAGTAACGCTAGAGGATGATTAAGGAGCCCATTTGACCCGTTAGCCCTCCTCATACTTGTACATACGTCCAATGCTTGTACGTACTTGCAAACATACCCCGACAACTCGAAGAAAGAAACAGCAGCCCTAACACTGGGGCTCTCCGAGTCGGGGGGCTGCATGAGACTTGTGCCTGTCTTGCGGGCAAGGGCAGTAGCGTCAGTACTAGACCCAGCAGCGCACCTGCTTCGCCTCTTTGACCCCGGTCGCGAGAAGCCACCTGCCTACCTTACTTCATCTAATACATACATACATTCATACGGAGTAATACACACATACATATTTCTACAAGCGTCACCGACAACGACGACGGGCAACTCAAAATTCCACCGCCCCCGAAATCCTCATGAGCCTCCGAGGGATGGTCGTGTGATGCGAACTGTCCTCCCGCCAAGGGCCTGCGTTCCCTCTTGATACTGTTCATCCAGCGATCGCGTATATGCTTCGCCTTCCACCATGTCCACGGCCAAGGCCACTAAGAAGAGCGCCTTCTCGTGTGAGCCGTGTCGCAGGCGCAAGGTGAGCCACGTTCTCTTGTAGAAACTTGACCGGACCGACGACGACAGACTGGTGGAATCAGGACGATACGCCGGCCACGTCGACGGTCTTTTCTACTTCTCCCCCCCCCCAAGCGACGCCGTGTGTTTTTGCCAAGCCAGTCCGGCCCTTTTGCTCACATGTTTGGTTTTTTTGACAGGTCAAATGCGGCGGGGAGCAGCCCATGTGCAACCGCTGCACGGCTCGCAACGACGAATGCATCTACAAACTGTTGGTTCAAACCCCCATGCCTTTTCCTTGCCTCTTTGAAATGAATGAGACACCAAGACGGGACCTGCTCGTGCGACTTGGGGGGAAGAATGCGCTGGCGAGATCCCACACACGCGCCGACTTCGGCACCGTTCCACCCTCCCCCCGAAATGTTTGCTGACGCCTCTCTGCAGGAACCCGACCCTATCCTACACGGCGCGCCTCGAAGAACGCATCAAATTTCTCGAAGACCAGCTGGCCAACGTGGCCAACAAGTCACCGCCGTCGGTCGTAGGGTCCTCCCATTCGAGTCCGCCGCCCGCCTCCATCTCGTCCGGTGACCGTCCGTTATCACGTGCCAAGAACTCGGGCGATGAGCACTCGCTTCCGCGCAGCTTTCAAAATCTCAAGATCGATGATAAAGGCGCCATCACCTACCATGGTGCTACCAGCTTCTTCAACCTTCCTAGCGATCGACCCTCGTCTTGCCATGACTTTCTCGCCCCGGCCGACAACGATGTGCAGCGCAGGCAACGCTTGATCGACAATGCTTGGCACCAGCGAGCGTTGGAAAACCTTTCCGAGATACCGGTATGCCCGCCCTCAAAACCAATCCGCATATGGTGATGCTGATTTTCGTAACAAGGAACCGTTTCAGTACCTGCTCAATGTCCACTGGTGCTGGATACAGCCCCTCTTCAACTTTATATATAGACCCTTGTTCACCCGTACGTGTCCCCGTGAGGGTTCTTTTACTATCATTCCCATGCTGACGAGTGGAAAAGGGGATATGCAATCTCTCGGCCCCTACTATTCGCACACGCTTCTCAATGCCGTCATCTCCCATTCAATACGTTGGGGCCAAAGTGATCCGGCTACCAAGAGACTGCTCGACGAGTCCTACCAGGGTGGCACTGTCTTTGGAAAGCACGCGCGCAGTATGCTTTTTGACGAACTGAACCGAGGCGTCTGTACCATTCCTACCATTCAGACGCTGCTGCTGCTTAGCGCCCAGGAATGCAGTCTTGGCAACTCTACCCAAGCTTGGACGTACAGCGGCATCGCTTTCCGCCTCATCGATCATCTCGGCATTTGTGTTGATGGACAGCGTTTTGCGGGGGCAGTGCCGTTGACGGATGAAGAACTCGAGATTCGCCGTCGCATATTCTGGGGCTGCTACTTCTGGGACAAGCTCATCAGCCTCTATCTGGGCCGCTCGCCGTCGTTGCAGCACTCGAGCATTTCACCTTCACAAATCATGGGTTTGTTTGCCTCGTTCAGCCCTTTTTTTTTTGCACCGAAACCTCGGCTAACACGTTCGTGATGCAGTTGATGATTCGGCCGAGAACGACACATGGATACCATTTGGCGCTCCACGGCCTG
The DNA here is from genome assembly GCA_018831705.1 of Torrubiellomyces zombiae. Lineage (NCBI taxonomy): Eukaryota > Fungi > Ascomycota > Sordariomycetes > Hypocreales > Ophiocordycipitaceae > Torrubiellomyces > Torrubiellomyces zombiae. Next base: position 122,867 of record JADHZA010000012.1, on the reverse strand, counting down.
ATCCGTCATGGAAGTATGCGCCGACCACGGCGCACTCGGCGTCCTGTTTCACGAGCATGTGCCGCCTGTCGGTCATCTTCAACGAAATTCTTATCCACATGTACGACCCTTTGTCTCAAAACACCGACTTGGAGGTGCAGGAGTGTCTCAACTCCCAGGCGCCAGCCTTGCATCGATGGTGGGATGAATTGCCTGGGCACCTGAGGATTGACACCGTCTCTTTGCCTCCACGAGCTCCGCCGTCACACATTGTGACGCTGAAGTACGCTGATTTGCTCTCCCGTTCCGTAACGGCCACCATTTGATGCGTAACTAATGTATGGAGCAGCTGTCTGTATCACACGTTCAAGATTCTATTGTATCGCCCCATGCTCACGGGCCGGGTCAAGCGGGACGACGAGGGCGGTCTACCGGTTCAAAGCTTCTTCGTCGAAAGCGTCACGTCGGCCACGTCGATCCTGGCCATTTTCGACTTGTTCTGCAGGACATTCAGCATGAATTACTGCGTACTGTCGCTCGCGTACAGCGTGTACATCGCGTCGTCCATCTTCCTGCTGCAAGTCCAGGCCGGCTCGGACGACCAGCAGGCGATGCGCAAGCTTTCATACTGCATTCAATGCTTGGAGCAGGTCAAACTGATCAGCCCAGGTAAGTGTCGCCTCGTGCCTGTCGAGTCCGATTCGTGGTTCTAATCAAGCTCAGTAATTGCCTCTGCCCTGAACAACATCAGAAAAGAACTATCTGCTCTCGGTCTAGGCATGGGCGTAGGTGGCGTTGACGTCGCCGCCCCCCGAGCAGCACAACCTCGATTGAGCTCTTCCCCGGGCGTACCGGGAGTGGCCGCGGACCAGCCTAGGTATTCGGCGTCTACGGGAATGCCGCCGCATATTCCACAGTCTTCGCAGCCCGTGTTCCAACCGTCTTTGAACCAAAACTTTGGACAGGAGTCGTTGTCTATGGGCCCGGGTGTGTTTGAGACCATGTCGAATTTGGAACCACTGAGCGTCCACGTGGCAGCCATGCAGGAGTCCGAGGGTCTGTAAGGTCTCGGGGAGAATACATCCATATGGTCCATTGGATATGGGATGGGAAAGGACATGGGGTGGAAGGAATATTTAAAAGACGATATTGTGACTGAGCTGGAAATGTTCACCATAAGGGACTATCTATGTTTGCCTCCCTGGCCGGACTTGTTTATCTTATACCCCATATTTGCATAGCTGCTTGTGGAACATGGCATGCTTTGCACGCTGATGGGCGTGCTTCCGTTGACTCAAACTCGTACCGATCCCGTGAAAGGTCAAAGGCTACATTGGTGATGGGGCCGCCGTCGATCAGATTTTAACATCTGACAGGCGTCGGTCCGATGCATATGAGCCATGCAGAGCTTGGGCCCGATACGACGCAACATGAACAGGTGCGAGGGGCGTGATGATCCTTGAACGATATGAAAGGAATGACACTGCATGTTCTTCTGGTCGGAACTTGGCCGAAAATGAAGACAGGACATCGGGTTGTCAGTAGCATTGCTTGCCTGATTGGTTCACGGGTATCTGGGAAGGCAAGTCAATCAAAGTCCTTTTGATGCTGTGCAAACCAAGAAGCGCGCATCAGCAATGGGAATATCCAGAAAATAGACAGAAAGGGCTACCTCGAAGAAACTTGATTAAAGAGCAATCTGTCGTCCTTTTGACATCCTGCACCGATCGCCGGGAGGGACGGGAAAGCATGGTGGTGGAGGCGGGGGGATCCGCATATCGGTACGATGGAGCCTGTCCCGAGCGGCCCCCAAGGTGCTGGGACGTTGGGATATTGCTGCTGCCGCTGCTTGCATAGCCCTTTTTCTTTGCCCAGATTATCGTCCCTGCCGGCCCCCGGGATGATCCTTTGCAGGCAGGCAGGGCAAGCAATCGATCAGATCGGTCGGAGAGTCGCATCCGACGCAGACACATTGCATCTCGTCCACGTGGGGGGACCGCTTTGCCTTGAGGGCAGGCAGAGCAGGGCCTGAAAGATGGCTCCTCCAGCGTCGACGACACTATCGATGTGAGTTGTAGTCGTAACACAGGCATCAAACCTAAAGCCCTTTTCCGTTTCTCCAAACTGACCAAGTGTGTTTTTCGATAGAGACCGTGGCGTCGCTTTGACTCAACAGCGCACGTGCGCGGGCGTCGCCTCGCCCCAACCCTTTTTCTTTCCCGGCCCCCTGCCCTGAGACTAGAACGTTGCTGGCGGGCGTCGGGGATGGATTGATTGGTTGGTCTATCGCCGTGTGTGATTCCCCCTGAAGGTTGCGCCGCCGTGGCTGAGGCGAAAAGGAAGGTAGGTCGAAAGCTCATTAGTCGCCCCGGTGCGTGTGTGGGAAACGTGGAAACATGCCCCAGGCCTGCAGGCCAAGCCTTACATATTGCAGTACCCTTTGCCCGTGCCGCCTGGGAAAAAGCTATGTGCTCAGCCCAGTTCTAGGCCCCACACCCGCAACCTATCAATGTTCCGCGGGCGTGACACACGACCTCCATCCTTCTATTCGATCGATCAATGCCTTCATCTCTCTCTCTCTCTCGCTCGTATCCATTCTCTTTTGTGCCTTGTCGGCTTTTTTCGCTTCGGCTCCCTCCCTTCCTTCTTTGACCCTTTGCTGAATCTTTTTTTTTAATCGACTATTGTTTTCCTCCCCTTTGCTTGTGCGATACTTTCTGTCTGTTGCGATTCGAACCGTGGAAAGCAGTCGATTGTGAATCCTGCGTCTCCAGATGCCAGCGAGTGCCGGCTTGTCCGATGGTCGGCATCAAGCCTCACATCCACGCTGCAGAGACGAGGTCGGATAGCCATCACCTCGATCTGTGGAAACGGGTTGAGCGGACTCCAATGCCGTCGTGGAATCTGTACTTTACCTTCACCGTTGTCGTCATCGCCTTCGGCTCCATCCCCAAGGGTACGGTAACCGCCCCTTGTCTCTCCCCCCCATGTTCCATCCGCATGGGCTTCTGCAAAATATCTGATTGATCCCTTTTTGCTGAGATCTTGCTAGGCTACGATGAAGGCGGTTTCGCCGCGGCCTCGGGCCTCGAGTCCTTCCTGAGCGACTTTGGTCTGACCAGGGGACGATGGACCGGTGATCCGTCCCAACTCGCCTCCCGAAGAGCCGTCATCACGTCGTTGGGCGTGCTCGGTGCCGCCATTGGCGCCGGAATGGCCATCTCCGTCACCGATCTCGTTGGTCGTCTGCGCACATGGCAGATCTTCACCTTGTTGTGGATGACGGGCTTCTTCACCGTCGCCTTCTCCTCCGGAAACATGGGCCTGCTCATGTTCTCTCGCATCTGGGCGGGTATCGGAGCCGGTGGTCTCACCGTCGTTGCTCCGCTGTACCTGTCTGAGATTGCAAAGGCTCGGACAAGGGGCATGATCGTGTCGGTCTACATGGTGATTCTGCTTGCCGTTTTGATGGCCGGTACGTCACCTATGAAAACGTGCTGCTGCTTTTCGTTTCATAGCTGATCTTGGACTGGACAGGCTTTTTCATCAACTACGCGGCGCGGAAAAAAATCCCACAGTCGCGCGAACAGTACCGCATCGTGCTGGCTGTGCCCCAGATCCCCGTCGGCCTGGCCCTCGTTGCCTCGGCCTTTCTCCACGACACGCCTCGCTGGCTGGCCTCCAAGAACCGACATGCCGAAGCCCTCTCCGTTCTGGCCAAACTCCGTAACAAGTCGGAGGAGGATCCCGAGGTACGCGAAGAATACTACGAGATCCAGCAGGACATTGTGTCTAAGAACCTCATTCTGGCGAATACGTCCATCTGGACCATCGTCCGAGAGGTGGCTACCGTACCCACCTATCGCAGCCGGTTTCTCCTCGGCCTCGCCATGCAGACCTTCGCCCAATGGAGCGGCGGCAACGGCATCACCTACTACATCCCCGAAATCTTCCGCTACGCCGGCGTGCCCACCAACACGCGCGCCCTCATCAACGCCGGCGGCTACGGCGCCGCCAAGCTCGTCTTCACCATGATCTTCGCCTGGGGTCTGATCGACTACTTCGGCCGTCGACGGTGCTTCATCACCGGTTTGGCCGTCCAGTGCGCCACTCACATCTACATGGCCGTCTACATGGCCCTGTGGCGCCAGGCCAAGAACCACGACGCTTCGGCCGCCGCCATCGCCTCCATCTTCATCTATGCTGTTGGCTGGTCCATCGGCCTCTGCACCGTGCAGTACCTGTACGGCACCGAGATACTCCCCACGCGCATCCGTGGCGTCTGCTACGCCGCCAACATGATGGTCCACTGGCTTTTTCAGTTCGCCGTCGTTCGCGTCACGCCGCAAATGTTCGTCAGGTTCGACGTCTGGGGCGCTTACCTGTTCTGGGCGCTGGTTTGCTTCGTCGGCCTCATCGTCCTCGGCCTTTGGGCGCCCGAGACGAAAGGCGTGCCCATGGAGAGGATGGCCGAGCTGTTCGAGGGTCCGTGGTACATGGGCTGGAGGGCACGGTTGAAGACGAATGGTGAAGGGATGAATATGCAGAGGATGGACGATGACGAGAGGAATCTGGTCGACGACCGGAATAAGGGATCCGATGCATTGCCGCCGAGGGTTCTATGACATTTCGTACTTGCGTGATGAGAAGCGCGCACCGACTTTTTGACGTATTAGCGAGTATTTGTAGTTTATAAAGATTACCCAAGTTCGATGCGTTTTCTTCTCGTCTCTGTTACTAGGGCGGGAGATAATTTAGCTCCTTTGGTAAATCGGGATTTGTGTTGGGATGACCTCTTATGAGAGACAGCATTGTCCTAGTGTAGATACAGATGTCATTTTTGATAAATGTTAGGCGGAAAGGGACTGAATTAAATAACTTGCTATCGAACAGAGCGGTCAAGACTTTACAAGGTCGGAAACTTTTTACATGTTCAAGAATTCGTCATCACATGAGACCCCATCTTCCTGGGCGGCACTTTTCTCTGAAACATGCCATCGATTTCGTCAAAGGTACGACCCTTGAGCTCCGGTATATAAAACCAGCTCCACAACGTAGCCATCAGGGATAATCCGCCGAATATGAAGCCGACTTTGCCTTTCAGGTTGCCTTCGTCGGGATTGACCATGTACGGAATCGCAAAATTCATGACAACCCCCATGACGGCTTGCGTTGCGGTGGCGAGGGCAATCGTTGGGGCGCGCAAGGACGTGCTGCTTGCCTCGCCCAGGATGGCAAATGCCATGGCGCCAAGAGATGCGGTGTATACAAAGGCGTAGACGACGGTCAGGGCGGACTGGACCCATTTGGCGGCGTTGGTGGGAACGACATCGAGAATGCCAATGAGGAGCAGGATAGTTGTGATCAACACCATGCCCAAGATGAACACCCGGCGGCGTCCAAAGGAGTTCATGATGAGCCAGCCGACGATGTTGCCCAGCAGGCCGCATGCAGTGACGCCGACGCCGAGATCGAAGCTCTGATCCGTTGGCAGGCCAGCGAGTTGGAAGAAGTAGGTCGAGTAACCGAGGACGAAGATGATGCCGACAAGATGCTGGCAGAAGAAGACGCCCGTGCTGATGCCCGTTCGGATTCGATTCGTGCCGCGGAAGCATTGCAGCAAGGAGCCCTGTTGAGACCGAGCCGCTTCTTCCTCTGCAATAGTGGCTTCGAGCGTGATCAGTTTGGCGTCGAGGTCGACGGCAGAGCCGTACAGCTTCCGCAATGATCTTTTGGCCTCCTCTCGCTTGCCTTTACGTGCAAAATACCATGGCGTCTCTGGAGCAAACGGCAGGCCAAGCAGGAGAAATGCGCAGAAGAAAAGCTGTATAAGGAATAGTGCTCTGTACGCCCATTTGCTGTCCCATTCGCCAAATGCCTTGATGACGGCATTCGAAAGCAGCTGGCCTGACCCGAGGCCGAACTGAACGCCCGCTGTCGAGATGCCCCGGAAGACGACGGGAGCACTCTCCGAGGTAGCGAGTGGCGCCAAGGTAAGATAGAACCCCAGGCCGAACCCTAGAATCAGTTTTGAAACGACAAAAGCTCCGTTGGCAGTGGAGAAGACCTGGCCGAGAACGCCACCTGTGACGATTGCAATACCAACAAGGAGCGACCATTTGCGGCCGACACGGTCCGATAGCCAGGAGCAGAGAAAGCCGCCAAAGAATTGGCCAACGGAAGACACCGTGTTGAAGGCAGTCTGCCAATCGGCAGGAAGTACTGCTTTACCTTGATAGATGTAGCCGAAGTCACGACGAAAGGACGCGACAGAGAGCATGCCGCCATTTACTTGAGCATCAAAGCCCCTGTATAAGTTTCGTCAGTCCGGGGTCTGCCCAGATATCTCTATTCTGGCATGCCTTACCACCCAACGGCTGCCATTGACCAGTAGAATGACCACCAGACGAGGGCTGGATGATGAAAGAAGACATCTTTGATTGTAAGCTCGTGCTCAAGCTGGTGATCCAATCTAATGATTTCGTGCTTGAGATTGACCTCGTCTACTCGCGAAGCCCCTCTCTCCAAATGAAGAGGTTCTTTCCCTTTATCCATGTGGTCATCAGAGGCAGCTGCAAATACCCAGCGAGCAAGAGCACAACGACAACTCGAGAACGGCCAGTACAGGGCCGGACCAAGATCATCTGAGACTTGGGTATTTTTGAGAAAGACGAGAGTTGAAGCATGACCGGGCTGAGATTTTCGCCGGCGGCCACAAGACTTCTTAACGATGAGGCCTTCTCGCAACGTCTGCCGAAATTTGACAAGGTAAAAAGCTGAATATAGCTCATGTGAACCTTCGGACCGACTTGAATAGAGGACAGGAAATTGTGATGTCGTACGTCAATCCGGGGTGCATTAGCCCAGACTCGAGATGCGGGGATGAGCCCGGCAAGACCGAGGACCAAAGCATCGGTAGGGAATAACAGTACGAGTTAAGAAGGAGCCGAGCCTTGTTTCAACAGCTGTTGGTCTTTTTTGGTCCCTGACTCTCGGATATAACCAGAACGTGGTGGTCATGATGACCCCAATAGGGTCGGCGGCGTCCGGGCTGGGTAACATTCGAGAAAGGCCGAAGAATGCACCACCAGGTACGTAGGCAATGGGAAAGGTGTGCTCGACGGTACGAAGTAGTCTCTTGCTGTCGGGCCCGAATTGGAGCCTGATGAGTGTGGCCAGAATCTGACGAACCTCCCTTGGCCTGGACAAGGAATCATACGTGCTGTGAAGGGTGACTCGCAGCGAGCATTAGCGTCCCTTGGTTGTCGGCCCGTCTGAGGAGCGGAAAGGCCCGTTGCGCAGGGTACCAGGCTTTCGATTCAATGGTCTGGTGGCGAGGGATTGTCGTACTGAAGATCCATCAGGACTCCGTGGGCGCAGCAGCGGTCCCCTGAGCGAAGAAGCTCAGCGACACCCAATCGCAATATTCCCGTCCAGCTGCTTCGTGATGATGTGCTGGTAAGGTTTCAGATGGACCCTGGTACAATGCCCGGCAGTAAGTATTAATACTCGTGGCTGGCAAGGAATCGGCGGCTCGCTGCAGCAGTCATGCATGTAGAATCTACACCGCCAGGTGGTTGGGGACTCGGAAAGAGCCAGACGATATACCGCTTGCCCCTGCCTCTCCCCCTCCCCTACGGTTCTGTCGATTCGCACTGGAAACAGCGACTCATCTTCCCCGGCCCACCACACAGTTCAAAGTGAACACAGCATGGCCATCAAGTTTGCTATTTCAATAGCGAGACTCCCCGATCTGCGCTCAAAATGCATATAGAACTTGATGCGACAATGACTCTCGTGGAAGACGACAGTAAGCCCATGTAGGCGACGCACAAGCCCAATGCCGGGCGGGCTTTGATGGGAGATGGCACCACCTCCGCCCATCTCGCCCTCGTCTCATCAACAACAGACGGAGGGATATCAAAGCCAGCCAGAGCACAACGAGTCTACCCCTATCAGCCGCTCTCGGCCCAACGACGATGCTGTACAAGTTTCACCAGTCTCAGATGTCGAGGCTCTGCTTCATCGCCGCCCCGGCAAACGCCCGGCCGCGCGAGGGACCGCATTCTATCCTCGAAAGCGTGCAAACACGGCATGCCAGGTCTGCCGTGCGCGGAAGACCAAGTGCGATAATCGGAAACCCAGCTGCTCGTACTGTCTCAGCGTGGGCGCAAACTGTATCCAGTCCCCTGTCGACCTGTCCAGCTTCGATCCCGCCAGCCTCAAGATCCTAGACCGGCTTGATGACTTGGAACGTCTTTTGCGCATCTCGACAGCCTCAAGCACCAGCCCAGATGCCCCAGGTGTGGTCAACGTACTGTGTTCCCCGGATGACGTAGCTCGTCCAATCACGGCAGCAAGGAAACCAGATCATCCCGCCGGCGGTGGCGATTTGAGCCTCTGGCCGGGACAGCCAGCCCAGCAATCACAGTCTGCTTATGAATACAAGCCGGAGGACTCGTTTGGTATTGTTTCTGCCGCAAGAGAGAATCATCACCAGAAAGACTTTCAACTTGACAGCGTTTTACCGATCAAGGTAGACGAAGTAATGAGATGGCCTGTATTTGCGGGCAACATAGAGTCAAGGCAACCCAAGCGTGGATCAGCCCCAGACGCAATGTTCCCGCCGGTGCTTGACTCTTCGTCAACATTGGTGGATATGGAATCTCGCCATCTGTACAGGTTGCTGGACAACTTCTTCTTGCACGTTCATGGCAAGAATCCAATCCTCGACGAGAACTCGACACGTCGGATGGTGACCAAAGCTTTCCTCGACGGCATTGACTGGTCCCCGGATTCTTGCCTGGCATTGATCGTCTGCGCCCTCGGGTGCATTGCCTCGCCGTTTGGTCCTAGCCCAGGGACCAAACTGGGCTCTCGAGCCTACGTGGAATCTCAGGTGTTTTTCCAAGCCGCTCAGAAAAGAATCGGGATTCTGATGATCCAATCAAACGTTATTGGGCCGCAGTGCTTGTTCCTCTCAGGAGTCTATTTGATGATGATATTCCAGCCATTACTCGCTTGGCGCTTCTTTTCCCAAGCACTGGCAGCTTGTCAGCACTTTCCCTTCTTAGCCAATGCCCACAGTCTCTCAGTCGAGGCAACTGACGTGTCGCCGGCGTCGATGGACATGGATCCTCAAGAAACCACAGAGCAAGCCGTGTACTGGTCAGCTTGGAAGTCGGAGCGGGAGCTCAGGGCGGAGATGGTTCTACCAGATTTCGAGATCCATCATTCGGGAAGCACCTTATATCCGCCATTCTTTCCCGCGCCCCCGATTCCCCCCAACGAGTCGTTGCAGGGACCGGACTCGGAAGGTCAGCGATCAAGAGCCTCGTGGCTTTTCTACTTGGCCGACATTTCCCTGCGAAGACTTACCAGCCGTCTCTGCTGCGAGGTCCTGACCCTTCGGCAGCGATATGCTGGTAGCAGTGCATTTCTCAACGTGCTTGCCGACATGACGATCGAGTACGAAGCTCAGGCTCGGGAATGGGCCGACAGTCTCCCCACTGAGCTTTCCATCAACCATCGCATCGACCAGGATGGCATATCACGGTCAGTTTTGAGGGGGAGGCTCATCAACCTTTACGAAATGATTTACTGGCCTTTTGTCATGGCGAGCTTCAGTGTCATGGAAGCCAGGCAACCGTTGAAGGCGCACCTGGGCAAGTTGGCCAACAAAGGCCTCGACACTCACATGCATCAGATCGAAGCCAACGAGCCTGCTTTTTACCATCGACATCACGGCTGCTTCTTCATGATAAGAGCATGCACCAGAAGCGCCATGGTTCTCGTCGCCGCCGCCAAGCTGGGCGTCGCAATGCCAACGGGCTGGCACGGGGCCGTCTACAAGACCATCGGCATGCTAGCGTATTGGGAGGATGAGGACCGATCCATCCCATCCTGGAGAGCTCTTCTCGAGAGTGAGATGGCGTTGGCGGCTCAAAGAGCACAACGCGTTGATCAGCCATGACGGTATGAATCTGGTGAGGAGCGATTGAAAACGAGAACGTAGGGCCATGATACACTGCATGATGGGTTCACTTCCTCGGAAGGAAAGGGAAGCAAAACATGTCCATGCGACAGTTTCGAAAGAAAGTACATAACTCGATCAATAGACTCTGTACATGTCTGCAATCAAAGCCCCATGATTATGTACGTTGTCCACGTCTCTTTCCACCGTCAGGCCACCGCAAGGTTCCAGCGCGAGCGAGCCCACTACCCGAAATAGGGAACGAAGCATTAGTTCGGCCGCCACCCGAAAGTGATAACGTCAACGACAGGCGATGACGTGCCCAAAATCCGCAGCTACCTCTGCTTCATAAGCAGACACCCTTCCCCCACTTCAGCAACAAACCCATCTCGAAAATCCTCAACCTTATCCGACGTCCTGTAGCATCCACGTACAGGGTATCAGCGCTCCCCTGCACCGGCCATCATGTCCAACTACCTGCCGCCCTTCCTCGCCCGCCTCATCCGCCCCTTCAGCCAAAGCACGCAGCTATCCATCGCCGCCGACACCGCCGCGGCCATCCCCTCGCACGCGCAGCGCTGCACCGTCGCCGCCGGCTGCTTCTGGGGCACGGAGCACCTGTACCGTCGCCACTTCGGAAACAAGGGTCTTCTGGACGCCAAAGTCGGCTACATCGGCGGCGACCTCGAGGATCCTTCGTACCGCGCCGTCTGTGGCGGGAAGACTGGTCGTATGTCTCCCCCCCCGGGGTATGTGGAATCAAATGAAAAGCTAAATTGTGTGATAGATGCCGAGGCTGCGCAAATCATCTTCGATCCGGAACAGGTGTCGTACCGACAGCTGCTCGAGTTCTTTTATCGCATGCACGATCCGACGTCGCTGAATCGACAGGGCCCGGATACGGGGCCGCAGTACCGGTCGGCGATCTACTTCCATGATGCGGAGCAGGAGAAGACGGCGCGCGAGGTTACAAGGCAGGTGAACGAGCAGTGGTGGAAGGGCGGCGTGGTTACGGAGATTGCGCCCGCGGGCAAGTGGTGGTCTGCCGAGGAGTATCATCAGCTGTATCTGGATAGAAACCGGGGCGGGTACGAGTGTCCGAGTCATTATTTGAGGACGTTTCCTCCGCTACAGTAGATGCGTGTACTATCGAGAGGAGTATTTGGGATTCAGCCTCTTGCTAATTTATGTACACGACCCCGACTACTTTCCGCATGACAAAAGAGAAGCGGTTGACCCTTTGCGCCGAAGATTCCCATCCTACAACAGCATGTTTTTACTTCCTCCTATTCTGGTTCATCATCAGGATCTGCACCATCCTCACGAAGATGTTGAGGAAATCCAGCTCCAGGGAGATGCTCTCGTTGACAGCGTCGCGCTTGATGACGCCAGCCTGCGCGAGTCGCGCGTGGTACAAGACCTTCTGCACGTCGTAGAGGGTGAAGCCGCCAAAGACGGCCAGGCCGCCGTAGAGCCAGATGTTGTCCGTGAAAGCGAGGGTGCGGATGGCCGTGGCGGGGACGACGAGAGGAGCAAGGCCCGACATGGCCACGATGGCGGCACCGGCGAGGAGCGGGCCGCCGATATACAGGTATTTCTCTTGCTTGGCTGTGGCGCCGACGACGGAGAGCGCGCCCATCATGGCAAGGGTGTAAAGACCGGCGCGGGCGAGGAGAGGCGCGGGCACGAAGGCGAGCAGGGGCGCAACAAAGGCGGCCTGCGTGGCGTTGAAGGCCGTCCACATGGCATACTTGGGGATGTAGCTAAACAATTTGTCAGCTTATACTTTGCCAAAATGTGAAACCCAACAAGGGAAGCCACTCACTTATCAGGGCTGATGGACCTCGTGCCAATCATGGTAGCAAAGCTCAGCGCCAGCCCACCCAGCCCGACGACCCAGGGATTCGTCACCATGAGCCTGTAGACGAAACCAGTGCGGACCATCTGTCTCGCCGTCAAACCAATAATGCCCACGCCCAGCCCCGTATGCAGGAAGGTATTGTTCAGATACTCCCGCTCATACAGCGGCATGCCGCCATCCTCCCTGGTCTCGCGATTGAAGACGGCGTTGATGGCGACGAGCGTGCCGCCGAAGATGGCGCCTCCCACGAGTAACCGCCGCGTGCCGGACCCGCCACCCAGGGCCGCCTGCTGCTGCGCCGCATCGTGGTAGTTGGAGCGTGTGCTGCCGAAGGCGTTGCGGGCTTTGGTGAGCGATGAGACGCGCAAACTGAATGCCGTCGACTTGTTGTGGAAGCTGCGGAGAGGTGTTCGGATCGTGGATTTGGTGAGTTCCGGTAGTCGTTGCGCCAGGCGCACGGGGCCCTGGCGAACGGTGAACGCAAATGACATGGTTCGACTGAAGGATGTCCGAGGTCGTGCGATGTCTTGATAGTGGTAAATTTGCGTGTCGACGATGGGGAGGGTTCGAGGTGGAAAAAGGTGAGGCGCAGATATAAGAGGTGGAAAAGATGACGTGCAGGCTGCAGCCGGGCCCACGTTACCGTAAACTCCGGGTCACGTGCCGTGTTGGCCGAAACCTCCTTGGAAGTTGGAAATTTCCCGCCGAATCTTCCAGAGGGAATACCCAAAGGCTGTCTTCCGGAATTGATTACATGCTATCACCGCAGTGCATATTACCAGATAATCTGGGATAGTTCTCTCTGTTTGTTCATCGATGATGCCGAGGCGCTTTTTGAGAATATTATCAAGTATTTGTAGTAGGGCAAATCATGTCCCAAGACCTGCCCCCTAGGCTATGATGCCCTGACATTGCATACAAGGCATGGAGGTGCCTCAGCGTCATCCGTAAACCAAGCTTTGGTATCATCCGCGAGGTGTCCAACTTGTCTAGCAATCAAATGTCCAAAGAGACGCCCCTCATAACAGTTATACAAAAAACGCCCTAGATTCTCCGCCGCAACTGTCGCCCATCCAGCCCTCCGCATACCGTCGCCATGTCCAGCAGTACATTCATCGTCAAGTTCATCGTCCATAGACCGCTCAGCAAACGATTCCCCGCCTGCCGAGTTGATGTCCTTCCACGTAACCCGATGTCCATCGTCAACGAAGCCCCTGCTGGCCTTTTTCAACAATGAACCTCACAGGGTGCCGGGGTTTCCGACTGGTGAATCCAAAAGCAGAGGGCAGGAAACTCGGCGTAGTGAGCATGGCAACGCTCATCGTCTTCGGCGGCTCCATCGCGCCAAGTTCGTTTTGCGTTGTCTCGCGCCAGACGCCCTTGTCGGAAGCCGTTGTCTTGTCCGCGCGGTCGTCGAAGCCCCATTTGGCAACGTTTCCAGCGTGGAGCCAGTTCCCCAGGTTTCTGCACTGGCTCACGTCGACCCATTGCAGCCGCGTGCATCCGCGTAGTATGTTGTCCAACCCGCCGCCTGTGACTCTGACGCACCCTCTCACGCTGAGGCCCTCCAGCTCGTTGAGGTGCAGTGCGATGCTCTCCATGCTCCCGTCGCTGATGGCGCTGCCGCAGAAGGCCATCTTCAGCTCACGGAGCTTCGGTAGCCCGAGAGCAAGCACCTCCGTCGCCGTGTCGGACAGGGCGCAACAGAAGGACAAGTCTAACGTTACCAGGTTCTTGGCTGCGTTCACCAAGGCCACCACGGCATTGTCCGTCAGATAGGTGCAGTCGGCGAGGCACAAGTTTGTGAGCTTCTCGAACTTGTACGACGCCCACAGCTGGAATCCCGCGTCTGAAATCGACGTGCATCGCGTGAGAGATAACGATTCGAGTCGGCCCGCAGCTTGACTCGCCAAATAGGCCATGGAGCGGTTCGTAACGTACTTGCAGTACGATAGGTCAAGCTTGTTGAGCTTGGGACATCCGATCGGGGTGACCTCCGGTGCGGATGCATCCTGCTTGACCTGGTTCCTAACACTGTTTCCCCTGCCTGCATTGGACCTGGCCATGCCCCTTCTCGTAATGGTTGGTTCCGGCACAACACAGCCGACAACACGGCCCAACAATCGATCACCCACCTTGCGGCAGTTGCTCCAGTCCACCTCTTCCAAGTTTGTTGCATTTTCGCTCATTTCCAGAATTTGTTCGGCGGACACATCCCAGACCGACCTCATACGCCACCTCTTGACGTTTCGACCACATGTATGCCAGAGCGCCGCAAAACCCTCGTCTGTAACGTGAAAGCAGTTGCTGAGATCCAGGGTAACGGCTCTGGTACCAACGAATGGCGCGATAACCTGCACTATAGCTTCGTCGGTGACATGCCGGTTGTAAGCCGAAAGGTCAACATCTTGACAGACGTGGGGTGATGTGGTGAGTAGCTGGATCCAGTGCCGGCTGACCAGTCGCAACCGTAGCACCTCGACGATATCCAGGAACTTGAAAATACCGACCAATAATTTATCGTCGTGTGAGAGTCGAACCGATGCTGGCGAGTTTTGAGCAAGCGTCTTTGCGCGCTTGGCAGGCATGTCAGGTTCTACTGAGGACGCTGGGAACGGGAATGCTTGTGGTAGCACATCCAGCGACGACAATCGGCTGCTGGTTGATCGAAGCAACTCTGCTTGCGGACTCGGGGGTGCGAGAGAATGTCGCCGTCGGTTTTTGAGGTTCTCCATGTCTACGCTGAGAAAGGGGTCGGGGTCTTTCGGTTCCATGATATCGGAGTCATCTTTGCTTGGGGAATATGTTTTGGATGGTGTCGTGAAAGTGAAATTAGGTACCGTGCCCTGCTTGGGCGTCCTCGGCGCTTCGTCGTCCGGCTTCGAGGCCGCGTGCTCCATTGCGAACCCACCGTCCAGCATGTCGACGTCCGTATTTTGACCTTGGTAACGCAGCCGGGCCGTCTCCTCCACTTGAGACTTGACATCGGCTGGACAGCGTCTCCAAAATTCATCGAGAGCCGTGCCTGGTATCATCAAGCACTCTACTGCAGTGATTGACCTTACTGTAGCCGTCCGACCTCGCGACAGGCCAAGGCTGGCTACCTCTCCAAAATACTGGCCCGCCTTCAGTCGCGGCCTTTTGGTCAACGTTCTGGAATTCGCCTGGTCGGGCCGCCGGTCACCAGGTGTTTCATGAACCACTTCTGCCTCGCCTTGCACTATGAAGTAGATTTCGTTTCCGTGACTGCCTTGCCTGACGATGTCGGTAAATGGAGGATATACTTTGGAATGCGCGCTTAGACCCAGAAAATGCAGTATATCAGGAGGGAGTTCCGAAAACAAGGGGAGTTCTGTCAAAGTTTTTCGAATATTGACGATTCCACTGCCCACGAGGCTGCGTGACCCGGAGCTTTCCACGATGCCTGGGCTGGGAGATTTGCGCTTCTTCGAATTTAGAACGACCCCATCCCTGATAGCACCTCTCTCCCCTGTTGAGACCTCGCCTGGAGCAGCCTCACGAGCCGCAAAGTCCGTCATCAGGTGCTGAGATACTTGAACGAGTTCTTGCCGTTTCTTTTCGAGCAGATTGAGTCTTTCTTGAGCTTCCTGACGTATAGCCTTCTCCATCTCAGGAAAATTGGGAATGACGGATTGCAAATCTTCCTTCTTCAGACTGAGAAGAAGGCACTTGGTTCGAGCGATAATCGTTGCTGTGCGTGGTATGTTCATAAGAATGCCAATCTCTCCAAAGAATGCCCCCGGCTTGAGTTCAGCATAGACAGCCTCTCCGTCGCGAGACGTCACAGCAACTACTCCGCGAACCAGCCAATACATGGCCTTTGCCTCATCTCCCTCTGTGATGATGTGATCCTTCGCGGCATGTATCTGAGGTTTAAGGTGGTTTCCAATGGCTATAAAAAATCCTTCAGAGGCCGAGACAAAGAGCGGGAAAGCTCGGATACGCTCCACCAAGTCCAAAGGCATATCCTGAATGGCCGATGCCGCAAGTGGGGAAGGTCGTACCGGCCGAGCAGGATTGTTTTCCACATCAAACGACCGAATCAATGAACTGGTTCCCAGCGAGGATGCCGAATTGGCTGCCTGCTGATGATGCGCCAGCGCCCGGAACGGCGAGGATGAGTGGGGAGAGCGTGCTCGTTTCATGGTGACGTGATGAGGAGTGAAATGATTCGTGACGGAGGTCGGACTGTTCAAATTTCATGAACCAGTTCTGAAGCGGCGGTCAAAAAGGGCCCTTCATAACTTGTCCGAGCAATAGATGTGATTTTTGCTACGATCGACCAAAACCCCGGTCCAGTATGCGAATCGCGAGCTTGGGCCAGTCAAGCCGTGCGCATGCTTGTCGACGCCGATCAGCGTTTTCGAAAGACTCGATTATCCGGCTTAATCTGCAAAGAGCCTCTGGTCCCCCGTCGTGGCGTCGGAGAAGGGTTCCGCGTGTCGCCAGCTAGAGGGCGTATTCGGATCGTACCAGGGCCGAAAGCATCTCGTTCGAGGAGCCTGCCTCTACCGTGTGCGAATCCAAAACATGAAAGACTGCTCGCACAATCGTGTCGCTTCGGGGAGATGAAATGGGGGCAGCAGCCTGGATGAGCGTGTCGTTGCGCGTTCGAAGGGAATGTCCTGAGGGAGCCAAAAACGGTTAGCAATGACGACACATGTCCGCTTCCCGTGTCAGATGTCGGTGGAACGTACGAGCAGCAGCGGCCAAGAGCCTTGATGTTACTTAGACAATCCAAGTCCAGAGAGGGGTCCACGTCACGAACGATGGGAGAGTAAAGGTACGATGGTAGAAACCCCGACGAGGCCGTGGGCTTGCTAGAAGGGGGAGGATGATTGAAAGTTTGACGGGCGGCGGAAGCCCAGGTCACGAGGCGGGAGGAACTGGAGAGAGTCAGGTAAGGCCAACGGATAAGGACGCGACCACGGCGACTAGTATCATTAGAGCTCCAGATGTTTTAGGTCCCCCACCCCTACCGACCTTACTGAGTGGGGGCCGCTGCTGCCAGTGCCAGTCAAACGTCGGGGCATTTTCGGGGCACGACCTTAGTGGCAGGCCATGGAGCCCATACTGTAAATACATATCCCTTTGACGGTCTTAAAGGAGCTTTTAGGTCACTCACAAGGATATGAGCGAATGAGCTAAGCCTATTATAGCGGTACTTGATATTCTATACGAATTGTATAATAATAGAAGTTGCGAATTTATGCAAGTTACAAGATACTATTTTCTATTCCTTGTTGATAGGCACGTTAGATCCATGTGATCATGTTCTTGAATGTATTTGATGAATATGGGGCCCGTGACCCAAAAGCTCCTTTAAGACCGTCAAAGGGATTCGCCATCCGTGCCATCCGCTTTCGGCCTCCGGGGGCGGATGAGGCTTCGAGCCCTGACCCCTGTAGCCGCACCTTTCAATGAACGCCCCATTGCGAGCCCTATGACTAGTAGTACAGGGTACCTACATACATTTGCGTGTAGCAGCACTTAATTGTACAAATTATTACACTACAAGTACGGAGTACGGTAGACAATCTTGGTTGAGCACCTTTGGCTTGTCATTACGCACTTCCGCCCTATCTGATTGTTCTGTTACACGAGCTGAGGCTCTGCGGATTATTTGTGTCCCTCGATTGTCTTGCATCGTCTGTTTGCTACAGAGACCAGGTTCCTGTTTGTGTCCTGGTTTGCCAACCCTGTCTTTCGGCCTTGGCGCGCTAAGAATGGACCAACGACTGGTCTATAAGGGCAAACCGACGACCACTCGCATGTACGGTCATTTCAATAGACGATCCCACGCATACATTATCAGATCAATCAATGTAGTTCCAGGAAAGAATGATGAGGTGCCTTGGGAATTGAGACCGAACGTGCCATCCTACGCACCCTGCCAATCCCAGATTTCCAAAAGCCATAACGTGAAATCGTGAAAAACAAAGCCCAGCTCCTCCGACTATGTCACTGTCCAACTCTCTGTCTACACCGACCTCAGTCCGCGTACAAACATGTCGCGTATGCACATCAAACTCGCGTAACATCTCTTGATAGCAAGATGAGACGCATCCGGATGATTCCTCCGCGCAGCTTCTCGCACCTGATACAATCATCCGCATCAAGCCCATGTATCAACACCACATCGCCGTAACGCCAGATATGCAAATGGTTGTTTCTAAGTACGCAGAAAAGTCTTGAAGACCTCCGAATCAGTGCAGTCTTGGAAAGGATAGCCCACGTCGTCGAGGAACTTTGACAGCTCATCCGTATCTTCGTCGGGACAGGATATGCCTGCCAACACCTTGGCGATGTCCCCCCCGTGGTTGCGATAGTGGAAGAGGCTGATATTCGAGTTTGGCTGTAGCCTGAGCAGGAACTTTTCCAACGCGCCCGGGCGCTCGGGGAAACTGAACATGTACAGTCTTTCATTGGCAACATCGGATGGTCCGCCCACCAGATACCGAATATGACTCTTGGTGAGCTCGTCGCCGGACACGTCTGTGACTTTCATGCCGTCGCTCTCGATGCGACTGATGAGGCCCCGCAGCTCCTCATTTCGCTGGAAGGCCGGCGCTGACAGCGAGAGGCCAATCATGATGTTGGCAACCGAGCCGGTGGCGTAGCGATACGAGAACTCGGTCACGGCGTTGGGCATGATGCACTCGATAAGTTTGGCAAAAGAGCCAGGTCTTTCGGGAACCGCCACGGCCAGCAGGGCTTCTTTCCCTTCACCCAACGCTGCGCGCTCGGCGACGAATCGCAGACGGTCGAAATTCATGTTTGCGCCCGACGTCACGGCGACGAGAGTGCGCGACGGATCGTATGACGGTCTTTGGGACACGTACTTCTTCAGGCCAGCGATGGAGAGCGCACCGGCAGGCTCCAGGCCGCTTCGTGTGTCATCGTACATGTCTTTGATGGCCGCGCAGATCTCGTCCGTTGACACCTCGATCACCTCGTCGACCACCTCGCGGCAGATGCGAAATGTCTCCTCGCCAAGTGTCTTGACAGCTGCGCCGTCCGCAAACAGGCCCACCTCGTTGAGCACGACTCTTTCCCCCGTCCTCAATGATTGAGCCATGGCATTTGCGTCACGCGCCTCGACACCAATGATTTTTACGTGAGGCGCCATCCTCTTGACATAAAGGCCGATACCGGCTATGAGGCCACCCCCGCCGCAGCAGCAGAAGATGGCTTCCACTTTGGACATGTTTACTTGACCAAAGAGCTCGTTTCCAATGGTGCCCTGGCCTGCAATGACGTAGGGGTCGTCAAAGGGCGGGATGTTGATGAGACCGCCCTGCTTGGCCCTCCGAGCGCACTCTTCCTTGGCAGCATCGAAATCGGCGCCGTGGAGAACGACGTGACCGCCGAGACGGGCAACGTTGTTGTGCTTGATGCTGGGCGTGCCTTCGGGCATGACAATGGTGGCCGGGATCTTGAGCTTGCGGGCCGAGAAAGCGACGCCTTGCGCGTGGTTGCCGGCCGAACAGCAGACGACTCCCTTCCAGCTGAGGGCTGGATCGAGATGTGCCATTTTATTGTAAGCGCCGCGAAGCTTGAAGCTGAAAACCGGCTGGGTGTCCTCTCTCTTGAACAGAACATTGCACTCGAGCCGGCTGCTGAGATTCACGGCGTGAGTCAAGGGCGTGACATTGCAGGCTTCGTAGACCCTGGATGTCGCGCTGGCGATCATGCGAAGATACTGGCATCATGAAGTTTGATTAGCACTTGGAATAGGTAAGGGCACTCGCGCGCCAGTCGGCTCTCACATCTGGATATCCATTCGGAAGAAGCAAATCGGGGGGCACAAGCTGCCTCATGCGTGCAGAGCCGACGGCCTCGGATGGTGGTGACGGGTTCGCGCTATACTCGGTGAGGGACATGCGGCCAGTGGGTGTTTCAGGCCTTTCCAGGCCATTGACGCCGTTGGGTGCGCCATTGACTTTGCGCTCTGCGGCCTGACGCTCGTCAAGAGACGGCATGTCGAGTCGAGATGCCTTTTGTCGCCGTCGTTGGGAGGGAGGTGGAAATGGGAGGAAAAATAGAATAGCTTAAATACTACTACTAGTAGTAGGTAGGAGTCCCCTCTCCGATCGGAGCCAACGCAAGCAGTCGGGCAATGATTAGATTATTTTTCTGGCCCGAGTCGGACGGACGCCAGGCAGGTTTGGCGGGGTCGGCGGTCACCAGTAGGTACATGTAATACAGTAGTAGGCTCGCGTGGCCGAGACGGTAACGTTGAAATGATAGGTGAGGGTTCATGCCTGCTGGCGCGGGGCATCGGCGACAATACGAGGGGGTAGGTATGTACTCGGTACCTTCTCGCATGGCAGTTTGAGCGTCGGACACAAGTAGTGCCGACTTGATGACGGCTGTTTAAAGTTGAGCCAGCCACGGGCCGCCAACCTTGTCCAAGCACATGCAGTGTCTCGCTGCACAGCTGTGTAGGTGCCCAGCGGTGCCGTCGGCAGCTGTGTGCCAAGTTGAAATGATTGGACCTTCACGTTACTTCCTTTGGGTTCCTATCTTCACATTGCGTGATTGAGCCTGAGACATACAGTGCCTTTGATGTCGCTCGCGCATTTCCGATGAACCACGGACAAAGCGCAATGCAGCACATGCAATTGCGGTAATTACGGTAACTATGTACAGCAAGCAGAGAAATCCCCCTTCACCGTCGCCCATGTCTTCAACATCATCTGCATGAGGCTCAGTGTCGATCCTGATAGCGTGCCA
This sequence comes from Torrubiellomyces zombiae, assembly GCA_018831705.1. Lineage (NCBI taxonomy): Eukaryota > Fungi > Ascomycota > Sordariomycetes > Hypocreales > Ophiocordycipitaceae > Torrubiellomyces > Torrubiellomyces zombiae. The sequence goes on along the minus strand of JADHZA010000012.1, from coordinate 102,297 downwards.
CCGTGCTTTCTTTCCAGCCTTCATTTCTGCTGCAGCTACCCTGGTGAGCCAGGTTCGGGAAGATGCAGGTCTCTCGAATACCATTGAACCGCACCGCCTCAGCAGACGCACCCGGATATTGCCCACGGCTTCCGACCCGGCCACGGCAGTTCTGAATCACGGCAGCACCACTTTTCCTCTGAAAAGCCGCATTTCTTTTGTACCCTCCACACGTGGTTGATATCGCAGACAAGTATTTGGTCGCCGAAGCACGATGTTTGGCCGTAGTCCCATATTTTGCATGAAGATCCCACCACGTCATCGCCCCCCTTGGCCTTGGGAGGGGCGCTCATGGCCAAAGGGAGCATGGCTAGCGTGATTGGGAGAAGAAGCTGCATTGTTCGATGAGGTCGTCGTTTGTGTGTGAATGGAACGTCGAACCGACTGTAGGATGGATGCCTATGGAAGAACTGGCAAGATGTGCTCAAGTCCGAACACTTGCCGCGGACACCATGTGCTTCTTATATCCGTCAGTACGCTGATTCAAACATCCGCGGCGAGTTCCATGTCCGGTACATGGATGCCAAGCCAGCGTTGCGACTGCCCCGAGGGCAAATCAAACTGAACCGACGGATCGCGCCCAGTCGTGTCGTTTCGAAAGGAAATTAGCGAAGGATTCGAACATATATAATACGGAGTAATATTACATACTAGACATTAGTAACAGCCAATCCCAGAAATGGAGTCCGCTTACTGGCTACCGGGAGCTCCAAGCTAAAAGTAGCATCTGGGGAAACGAAGCTTTTCGGTTTGAAACAAAGAAGATCGAAACTGGGGGTTTCCTATATTGAACGAGTCGAATTGGCTTGCACTTTAATATATCAGGAGACTGACTTGTGTTCCATCAATCTGTCATGTCGTTGGTGGCTGATTCGGTCTAGCTTAGTTACAAAGTTCAAGGGCCCACATTGTGAAGGCCTACTTGTCTTCCAACAGACGAATGACTCAACGCACCATCCAACATTCGTTACTTTGACCGTGAAATTTCCCAATAGGCTCGCAGCAGCGTCAGTCCTCCAACCTGCGTCGCCACTGTCCTTCCAAGACCACGGGAATTGGGGTCCCCATCACGCTTCGAATGCGCTGACCCAGGAACATTCGTGCTGACGTTGGCATTCGGGCTGACCAGTCGAAACTGCACGTCGGGTTTGGGAACCAGATCTTGGAACGTCGGTTTGCTGGGGCCGTGCGAGCCGGGCATCCATCTGTCGCCGGCGCCCCAGAGCGCGTCCTGCGGCGTGCCCGTATTGCGGTAATCGGTCACGTCGACGGCGGTGTGATTGATGCCGTCGTTGCCCTGTGAAGGAGCAGAAGTGTTGAACAGGTTGGCTCCCCACCACATACCGAAACGGCCTCGATCATCTCGTGTAGCGAGAGCGCCTCGGACGTTATGTCTGATCCAGCTCAGGTAGGCACGGCAGGATGTATCGTGTGCAGTTTGAACCCGCTGGAACGCGTTCACGTCAACTGTTTTTCCCGAGATGCCTGTCGACATGGGAGCCACAGGTGCGCAAAAGGCCGTGAGATGATGGAAGAAGATGCCTTTGAAGACCTGCCCATCCTGAGAGCAGTCGCCGCTTGCATCGCACTCTTCCTCGAGGATGCCGCCACGACCGAGCCCGCGCCATCGAGGAAGCTTGCCCGGCCCAGTGCCGTTGCTGTCCAATACGGGCTTGTCGTTGCTCAGATCCCAGCCTGTCGCATTGATGACGTTTCGGATGAGCTGGTGTCCATCCTCCAAGTAGGAAGGGCTTCCGGAGATGGTGAAGAGGCCTCGAAGACCCGTCAGAACAACGCCTTGGTTGTATGTGTACACCATCTCGTTGCGCTGATCGCACTCGACATTTCCGGGCTTGCTGCCGTCGATGTGAAATCCATCCACGTAAAGCCCTTGGTCGTTCGTCATGTTCACCCCCTTTAACCATTTGTAGCCCTCCACCGCGGCGGCGAGGTATACCGGATTCTGGGTCGGGAAGCCCTTACCTTCGGCCCAGCTCTCCTTGAACTTATCGTTGGGAAAGTATTCGTACATGGAGATGGAGGCAGCGATCCAGAGCTCATTGGTGATTGCGTTTTTGTAAGGCGTCAGGCGTGGATTCCATGTCATACCTCCGTGACAAAGTCTGGTGTCCCATCCTTGGGTGGCGATGTCCCAAAATGCGCGAGCGCGGTCTGCGAATGTGCAATACCAAGCATAACCTTGCCACGAGGTTGTTTCCAGTGCTTTGGCAATGTCGCTCGCGATGTGTTGACAGTCGTGTTCTGTCCCGGGGTATCTCGCACTCGCATGCAGCCGGACGAATTTGATGGCCTCCAGCCAACCCAGCACTACCCAGAGAATATCGTCATACGCCTGCAGAGAGCTTTTGTCACCAGCTGCTTGGCGGACAACTGAGCGTCATACAGTCACTCACCTGATCCAAGATGGATGCCGCATTCTGACCAACAAAGTAATGGGTGATTTGGGCGTGGATGAAAGCAATGAGGTTCTCCTTCTGGCTCCAGTCGTGATCCGGAAAGCTCGACTCAAAAGAGCTGGTCAAGGTCGACAACATGGCAGACAATGCCGTCTGCACAACGGCGCCCGTCCAGTCGTTGGAAGTCGGCCATGTGCCGTTAAGGGGAACATAGTATTCATTCTGCAAGACGGATAAGGCGTTAAACGCATCTTCTAGTACTTGGAGATCACCATCCGACGACCCAGCAGGCGTCGCACGAGCTTTCAGGAAGCTTTGAGGGACTGACTGACAGCCCGTAGGCTGGTCTTCACGAAAGACGGAGCAGAAACGTTCACTCTCGGCGGATGAAGTCGTCACACAAGTTATTTGTGAAGCAAACACGCTGCACAAACCGATCACAAACGATGACCTCATCCTCGCAAGAGACGTTCCAATCTTTGAACAAAGGAAGAGGCAAACGGAACGGCCAGGGATGCCGATGGACACAGATTGTGTCGAGCAAGAAACGTCTCATTTTAATACCAACGCCGGCTCACGTTTTGCGAAATTTGACCCTAGCAGGGGAGTCTTAGCTTGAGAAGACAGGCAATGATGGATACTTCGGAAGAGGATGTCTCAGAAGCGCCGGCGATCAACACATGAGCGCATCTGATGGGTTCGCGCGGATCCCATGATGACAACGGCCCGGTCCGTCTGTACCACTACCATAACAATGGATGCCCAAATGATGCATTGAATTTAACAATGAAATTGAGGCAGAGCTCAAGCAACTGAAGTACATACGGCCGATGAAGCCGTCATCTGAATATCCGCGCTGTGGTCATTAGCCGCTAGCACCCCTGTCTCTGCACTGGGGTTGATGGGCAAATGGGGAGGCCACTGGTCACGCGGGTCGGCTCTTTTGTGCAAGACCTTGAACTGCCAGAACGCAGCAGATTAGATTAGCCTCGCCTTTTGATGGTGCATCCTTCGATGCTACCCGACAGGTTTCCCTCCTGGCTTCGCCGTATCGCTTGTGACCACCTGCAGTAATACCGTTTGCGGTAGGTGCCTGTCCGCGCAGGATATTTGCTTGTTGGGGTGGTAGGATGAAGTACAAGAGGATGGTGACTGAGAGTATTGTTGCTTTTCTTAAGGGAATGACATGATGTTTGTACCAACTGAATCTTTCTGCGGAGTGGTTGACTTAGCGACTGCCAATGAGCGCTTTTCTGTGTCCTTTGAGGGCAGCCGAGGAATGGTCAACAGGCTAATTATCTGCGGTTGGTTAGCAATGACGGCCAGCAGAGGGTTCATTAAACAGGCTATTTGATCCGATGGAGCACTCACGATCTCTGAACTGTGAGTGTGGACAAGGGCTGTCCCAGAGATGAAGCCGTGTTAAAACAGACGCAGTCCATTTAGGTATAGCAGAGCTGAAGGCGTTTTGTGTTAAGCACTGCGGCTCTGCTTTGGGAAATGAACAAAAGATCTCTCAGATGATTCAATGCTTTCCTTCCTCACAATTACGAGTAGTTTTGGCCAAACCGTTTTTGCGTTGCCAGTGGAATTCATCGTGATACATCATACTCGTGAGACCTGCATCGCCTGCTTCCCAGTGATTCCCCCTACCCTGTAGCGCCCCCGACACTGGAAGTGGGGCGTACTCGAGCTTGTGTCCACTGTCACCCCAAACTCGGTTTGTTTACTTTCTCCCCAAAATGGAACTTTGTCGACCAACCACAGCACGCGCACTCCTTCAGCACCCTGGCTCCTTCTTGCTGTCTCGCTCTCCAACTACAACTCCAACTCCAACTGTTCCCTCTTGAATCGGACTTCAAAGGAATAATTAGCATCTTTCTCGTGTCTTGCATTCACTCATCGCTGCATATGACACGCTCTTTGTCTTGCTAATCTCGGATTGGCACTACCCGCAACCCGCGACGTGCCCTCGACAAGCATCAACATCGCTTTCACCATCATCATTGCTCGTTGTCGCGTTGACGCACCGTCCGTGGCACAACCATGGAGGCCAACGCGGTTCATCGATATCGCTCGCGCATACTCAGAGAAATGGAGGCAAACCGCGCAAATCCTTTCAACTCGCCCCCATCCTCCACTGGATCCCATGGGACCGTCAGTCCGACCATGTCCTCCATCTTTTCCGACCCCGACGGCGAGTCCACGCGCAGACTGAATCAGGACATTGCCCGAGTCACCGCAGCCAGGAAGCCGCCGATCAATTGGGATGTGGCACACCGCAAGTGGCCTGAGTACTTTTCGAATCCAGACGCCCTCCATGCCGGCTCAAGACCTTCCAGCTCTCAGTCGAAAGAAAATAGACCTCCCGTCGCCCACAAGATCCTGAATGACGATTCTACACAGGATGTGTGGAAGGAGAAACAAAAGAGACGTACAAACATGCAGCCTCGCGTTGATGACGAGTCGGATTTGTCTTCTCTACTGGCCCAGTCGCCTGTCCCTGCCCTTGCCCAACGAGGGTCGGTCAAACCGCAACATCAAATAGGTCTCTCAACCGAATTACAAGCGAAAGTCTCCTCGGACCCCGCTGTACTGTCAAAGAACCGGGCTCCTAGTGCCACCGCACAGAAACAGCATCGACGCTCACCCCCACGCCCTAACCGGGGCCAAGACGAGCAACAACAGCCGGATGAAAGCTCTCCGTATCTCTCTTCGGCCAAATCGAGCCTGACAGCTGTTCCCCCTTCCCCTGACTCTGTAATGGAGCCCGAGCATCATACGTCAAATGTGCGGTCATTTTTCATGCCTGATGTTTCCCACTTGGGGGATTTTGTGACGGGAACGTTGAAATTCAGCGGTTCCATGAAGAACGGTGTGCCAATCTTTGTCAAGAATGGCAGGGTTCACGATCGCCGAGAATCACCCAACATGGAAGCTCACGCTGAAGTGGGTGCCATTCAACTTCCCAAGGAGGAGGAACAGATTTTTGTGTCCATGGATATGATCCGTGATGAAATCGTGTCTTTACAAGCGGCGCACGACAAAGTACAAGACTATGCAGAAGGACTACAAGAGCAAGTAGAGAAACTGCAAGCCCAGCTGAAGTCCAGAGGGCTACCGAGGGCGAGCAACGTCCACGTAAATGATAAACTCGTGAGAAGGGAGGCCGGTAAGTCGACACAATATTTCTGGGACCGACGACCTGGAAGCTGACATGAGAGGGCGTAGAACTGGAAATCGAAGTTGCATCCTTACAAACACAACTTGATCAAGCATCGAAGAGAATTACAAAGAGCGAGATTGAAAACGAAGCGCTAGCTCATGAGCGCGACAGAGCCATCGTCAGACTGCAAGATGCCTGCAATGATATCAGCCAGCTGACGCGAAAGCTGGGCTACAAGGACAAGGAGCTCTCATCCTCAAAGGAGCAGCTGGAGTTGACTGATCAGATGCGAGAGGACAATGATACCCTGCGTCGGGATTTAATTACATTGAAGCACAACCGGGATACCATGGAGCTCGACATCGCGTCGCTGAAAGAAGAGAACAAGACTCTCCGTAAGCAGCAGAAGAAGCTACAGGCAGAAAACGAGTCACTGCGATCCGACAACGAAAGCCTCCGCCAAGGAGACAATCCTCTATTGACGGAGAATAGGACTCTACGCTCTAGAAACAAAAGTCTTTTGACGGAGAATGAAGACCTACGTGAGACCTTGGACGACCGCCAGCATGAACTCGGTACCGTCCGCGAGAAGATGGATGCAACCCAACGACAGGTTAAAGTGCTGCAACAAGAGAAAGCCACACTTCAGGAAGACAACCAGAGCCTGGTCAGACACAACGAGAAATACTTTAACGAGAATAAGGTTCTCCGCCGCGAGAACTCTGGATTCGAGCGCAGCGTTCACGAGCTGCATGGAGAGAGCGTGCAACTGAAGGAGGAAGTGGAGTTTCTGAAAGGGCAGTTAGATCGTTGCCGACCGAGACGAAGAGACGATACATCTGGCCGCATGGATGAGGAAACCGAGGAAAACATGACCTCGGCGTTCTTTCTTCCTGATATCACCATCAAGACGAACGAATCCCGCCCAACGGAGACGACAGAACCCAGAGATGCGCCTACGTTGCCCGAGCTGACATCTCAAAGTCTGGAGATGCCTGCCACGCGTGAAGCCGATCAGGACAAGCCACACCCCAGACACATGTCGAGACAAGGTAGCAAAAAGAGGTCCAAAAGCAAAACGCGAGTCTCGTCAAAGAGCGCAAGTCACAACCAGAAAGTGGCCTTCTCCATCCCCGAGGCACTGTTGTATAATAAGCAGAGTACGAACGTGGCAAATCAAGGCAGTAAACGACGACAAGTCGACCGACAGACACCAAAAGTCGCTCCAGTGGTTGAGCTTGAGGTGACGGATAACCTGGACGACACCACGGGGCCGCAGTCCATGGACTTGACGACGGACCAGAACCAGGCCATCTCGCTCAACTTCTCTTTGAAAAGTCTTCCGCAACGTCAAGACGACACGAAGCAGAACCAGCCCGCAAGACGCGGCAGCACCACGACACGTCCAGCACAGAAGCACATCTTGGAGGTCGACACAGCCAAAGGCGCAGCCAAGCCCGCGGGCCAGGAATCCTGTCCTGCACTGTCGAGCGACGCCCGTCGCATTCTCGACCGCCTATGTGAGCACAACTGCCGCAACTGCATAGTCTGCACCCGCATCGTCTCCCACAGCGGCGTCATTTCCTCCGCGGAAGCGACAGTCGGCAAAAAACGCGTTAGCATCCCGCGCCCGATCCCCGTCACCGACCGCGAGATCTCCTCCGACGACCCAACCATGCGTCCACTCCACGCCCCCGGTCACGCATTGGCTCTCGTCATCAAGGGCCTCGAAGACGAGTCCAAGCACTTGCAGATGGAGCTCTCGCGCGTGCAGGCGGAGTACAACAGCAGCGACAAGGCTGTCGGCCGTAGGAGTCGTCTTGAACTCGCTGAAACGATTCGAACGCTCCTCAAGAAACTCGAAGTGAAGAACGATCAGATCTACAGCCTCTACGATGTTCTGGAAGGCCAGAAGGCGGCGGCACAGGCCATGACCGAGGAGGAGGTTGAAATGACCGTGTTGCACATTACAGGCATGACGGTCAGAGACGTCACGCAAGGAAGCGAGCAATTTACTTGGGAAGGCATACAGGAGGTTGTCTAAGGCAGCGACATGGCTGGATGGAAAGTCGGTCTACTTTTTCCATGGAAGGCTTCTGGCTGATCCCTTCATTGCGGGCGTTGGGCGGACATGGCGAAAAAGCAAACAGGCGTGGTATTCATTTAGGAGTTTTGTAGTTTGCTTGCAGCTTAGGTTTCTGCTTCCCCAAGGACTTGGGTAGCGTGAGTTTCATCAGCATGGAATGAATGAATATTTCAACACGAAGCAATCAACAACGATGTGTGAAACCAAGGCGCTTGATCGAGATTGAATTTACTTTTCTACAGCGTGTCTATGGCCCATCACTCGCTCTCTTCGTCCTCATCTTCAATCTGCAGCTCGTCTTCATCATCCACATCGCCCACATCCAAGTCTTCCTCACTCATCTCGTCCACGCCCTCCAATTCCCCTTCTTCTTTTCTCTTCCTCTCGTCCTCTCGTCTCGACTCCTCCAGCACCTTGACCCTCTCGGCCCTAACGGTCCTCTGGCCAACGACATAGGCACCAAGGGGCGTCTTGGCGACATCCAACCCGCGCAGGAAAGCATCGACCTGGGCACGATCCTTGGGTGCAAAGTCGACCTTGGCGCGCTTCTCCTCGATGAACTTGGCATTCGCCTCCAGCTTCTGCACGAGCAGGGCGAGCTGAGCGACCAGCTTTGCGTTCTTGTTGCCGGTGGGGCCGCGGGCACGCGCCTGCTTGATCCATCGCTTGAGCTGGATGGTGACGGGGAGAGCGAGCTCGGGAAACGCAATCGACGTGGACCAGAGGAGCATGAACTCGGAAAGCAGCTCGACGACCTGGTCGCCCAGACCGTCTTGGTAGACGCGGGTGCGCAGGTAGGCCTTGGAAGCCTTGTAGGCGACGGAAAAGTCAAAGGCCTTGAGCGTGGTGGCCTTGGGGGATTTCTTCATCTCCGCGGACGAGAGGACCTCGAGCAGCGGCGAGGCGAGCGGGATATAGGTGTCTGTGGCGCGGGAGGTGCGGAGCAGAGCGCGCACGAGGTGGAATCGAAGCGGGAAGTAGAGCGCCGTGGGGATGAGGCGCATGGCTCCGAGTGTGACCTGGACGAGCGGGTAGATGAGCAGCCTCAGCTGGTTCTCCTTGCCGACCTCGGCTTCCTTTACGGGGCTGCAGTGCTCGGCGAGGACGCAGGACCAGAAGTCGAGGGAGTGCGTGAACTGCCAGTTGTACACGAGACGGAAGGAGTCGTTCTTGTTGTTGACGATGCTGTTGCGCAGATGGATGGCCAGCTGGCGGATGAAGGTGAAGGCGGTGGTGTATCCGACGGCGGGATCGAGGCCCCAAAGCTCGGCAGCCGAGTTCTTCATCAGGTTGATGCCCTGGACGGTGTTGTGGTTGGTCACGCGGCAGCCCTGCACGAGGCCCTGGTAGACGGTCTTGAGCACCGTCTCGCGGATTCCCTTGTCGCCGATGACGACGAGCCTGCGAAGGACGAGGAAGGCTGTGATTCGCGTCGTCTCCGTGCTGGCGGGCTGGGCCCAGAAGTTGACGACGGCTCTGGTCAGGACTTTGATGAGCTTCTTGAAGGAGAGCAGGTAGGGCAGGATGGGCGTGATGGATGACAGGGTCAGCTTGAGCGTCTTGTCGTCGGAGAGCGTGCCGAGCAGATGCATTATGGACGACGTGTACGACTTGAGCAGCAGGGACAGCGTTTTGAACTTGCGCGTCTCCGTCTGCACGTAGACCTTGCCTGCTGCGGACTCCTTGACGGGGAGATGATGGTTCATGACGGTGGGGATCTCCTTCAATGCCAGCACGAGGACGTCGTTGAATACCTCGGGGCTGTTGATGACCCATCTTGGTTGTTGTTGTTGTTGGCGCTGCGGGTGCTGATCGTCGCCGTCGTCGTTCTCGTTCAGATGCGCTGCGCATCGAAACGCAAGTACGACTTGTCTAGCCGCCCTAAGGGAATGACGGTCGACCATGGCCGTTCGCCAGGTTGCGACAGTCGAGCGCGTCAGCTCGTTGTTTCCTACGCCCTGCTGCTCGTCTTTGCCCTTTTTTCTCTTTTTCTTAGGCTGCTCGTCGTCCAGCTCGTCGTCTTCTCCGGCGCTTAATTCAGCAACCTCAGCCAAGTCGGCGTCCTCGTCAAAGTCGAGTGCCTCTGGGTCATTTTCTCTCAGGAACTTGTAGAACTCCGGATCCTTTTGGGCCAGACTGTCCATGGTCTTTTGGCTCATGCCACCTGCGTCCGCGTCGTCTTCGTCCTGGTTTTCGCCATCCTCACTGTCGCTTGCCACAGGCTGTTCGATGATTGAGTTTTCAGACTCGCTGCTGCTATGGCTTGCGTCCGCGTTGTGGCTTCTTTTTCGCTTGCCTGATTTGACGGCGGTGGACTTGTCAATGATGTCGTCGAAGCCGCCTCGAAAGAAATCGTCCACGCTCATCTCATTGACTTTCTTCCCGTCGACGGCAGCAGTGTTCTTTGTGGCGCCATCGGAGCCATCCTTTGCGCCTTTGTAAAACTCATCGTCTCTTGATCGCTTGGACTGTTTTTTGGCCTTGATCTGGTGCCGTTGCTTGACCTTGGCGACTTCTTTTCGTTTTTCTAAAATGCCTTTCAGATGTTTGCTTTCGAACTTTTTCGTCGCCTTCAGATTCTTCTTTCCGGGTCCCATGGCCGCTGAATGGCCACGACAATCGTGGTTGCAGAACTGGTTGGCTTTGTCTTTTCCCGAATAATTCGAATCTGGGCGATGAAACTTTTGGATGGCGGGTGATTTTTTCCCCAGAGTCTGGGTGTTATCGATAGTGTCCATCCCACGCCTCTAAGAAGGCGGTGACGACCAATGTCGGTTTCTGCCGTGGGGCTTCGTCATCCGCATCATAGGCCTACAGCTTCATCGCGCTGTAGTATTATTTGAACTGTCATCCGGCCAAATCGGGCCTGTGACGTCGCCATTCGGAATTCGATGCATCGTCACATAGACTTTTCACCATGATACCTCGTCAAGGCTATGCGCCTACACCACACACATATGTTCCCAACACCCTGTCCGCCACGATCAACCTTGATGAGGTTCGCCCCCTCCGCCTTGCCTTCACTTTTGGCCTGGCCGTCGACTGACTACCGGATGTGCGCGTATTCATGACAGTAGGAGGTGAAGCTCACAAACACACGCGCAGAGCGCGACCTGCAAGACTCGCTCGCCGAGCTGTTCAGCATCGTCGTGACGCTAGACGAGCTCGAAAAGGCATTCATCAAAGATGCGATCCCCGAGGCAGAATACACGGAAATATGCGAGCGATCATTGAGGCAGTACAAGGCGCTACTAGCCGACGAAACCATTGCCAACGAGTTTGAGGGCCTCGAAGAGTTCAAGGCCAAGTGGGATGTAAGCCAGCAGCCTCCTCTCTGTACGTTTCTCGCTGACCATTCATAACAGCTCCAGGCTCCTCGAGCAACCGAGCGTCTCCGCGTGGGAATGCCCTCCACCACCGTGACAGCCTCTTCCTCTGCGCAAGCTGCCACGGCATCATCCTCCGGCGGTCCGCATCATAATTCCAGCACGAACCCCAGCGGCGTTCTCATCCTCGAAGCTACGCAGGAATTCATCACGTTCCTCGACGCCGTCAAGCTTGGCATGTTGAGCAAGGACCAACTTCATCCGCTGCTTTCCGACGTCATACAGTCCGTCAACCGCGTGACTGATCAGGATTTCGAGAGCAGAGGCAAAATCGTTCAGTGGCTCATCACACTGAATCAGATGAAGGCCAGCGATGAGCTGAGCGAGCAGCAGGCGAGACAACTGGAGATGGATATCCAGCAGGCATACCAGGGCTTTAGACGTACTCTAATGTGATCACGTTCCTCATTCTTTGGCCTCGTATGGGTCATGTTTTCCCGTCAGGTGTTGTTACCATCTTGCCAAACTGAACGCCGTCTTACACTTCAGCTCATGAAGCCTTCCACCTGTATCCTTCCACAACTCCAGTTCCGCCCCTTGACCTTATTGCCTGAAATTGAAAAAAAAAAGCATGTATCACACTAAGAATGTCCAAAAGCTAGGATACACAAACTCCTCCTCGAATATCCTCCTCACCTGCTCCAAGACGAACCGTTCCACCTTTCCCACATTCTTCAAGCTTTGCTTGCCCCCATGCCGCTCCCCAATCTCGCTCTCCACCTTGATCTCCTGCAACAAACCGCCCAGACGGCCCAGACGCGGACCCTCGCTCGGCTCCGTATCGGCCACCGCCGCGAGCGCATCTTCCGGGTTAAGGAAGCAGAAATGCAGACGTTTCCGAATCTTGGCAAGCACGCCGACGCCGTCAAACGACAAGCCCGTGATGTTGAGCTTGAGAGGGATCCCGACGAAGCTGGGCATAGGGTAGTCGAGCAGGATCTCAGCAGTGAGGTTGAGGCGCACGTTGCCTGCGTAGCGGATGTGGAAGACGGCCTGGACGTCTTCAACGCGTGGTTCCTTTTTCCTGCGCGGCTGTGGCTTGTCCTCGGAGCGTTTCTCGCTCACGTCCTCGTCGCTGGCCGTCGTGTCCCTCGTGGGTGGACGCGATGTACTCGCTGACGTAGGGGCCAAGGTGGACACGCTGGACTTTTCGCGCAACGGGTGGAATACGTGATCCAAGGTGAGGTTGTCGACGGAGATGTTGCTGCTCTGCGACGGATTGCGGTGATGAGCCGGAGGTTGCGCGGGTAGTGGATGGTGTAGCAGGTCAGGGGAGGAGTGCGCAGCCGAGGAGGAGCTGGCCATCCAACTCCCGGCGCCTAGATGTGCACCCGCAACAGCAGCGAGAGGCGTACTCGTGCCTGTGCCCATGTGGTTCTGGAAGTAACTCAGTCCAGCACCGCCCAGGATGCCTGGTGTCGATGTACCGAGAAACGGACTGCCCAAGTCGTGGTGGCCGTGGCCGAGTCCGAGCAAGTCATTCCGTAAAGCTGCCGTCCTCAACCCGGGGGGACGTGGTCTCCTCTGACCTGCGGGAGCATTGGCCTGCTGCGTTGATGTAGCACTGGCAGACTCTTGTTCCTCGTCACCGCTGTCGTCGTCGTCATCCTCGTCGTCGTAAAAGTCCGGTAGCGGATCCGTGATGTCTTTCAATTCTAGCTGTGGCGGCACCGTTCCAAAATCAAAGCCATGGACGGTGACGGAGCGGATGAAGCGTGGCAGCGGCACCGTTTGGAATTTGTCATGAACGAAGCTCCGGATTCGTTCTGCCAGAGCGTCACCGTCGGGTCCGCTGGTCAGCGTGTCCCAGTTGAGGTCAATCGACATGAGCGGCTCATGGGAGGGATGGTGTATCTTGTCCGCAAGACTGGGATGGCTAGGGTCGTCACGGATGCAGCGTCAATATGAAAACACGTGAAGCAGAAGAAATGCTATTGGTCGTGTACAAAGCCCAAATGCTCTCTGCAGGTGTAAAAGTATTCGGTAATTGTCAGATATTAAACGATAGCAGTGTAGAGAACGATTGACTGGTGGCGGCGCGATGCATCGTCTCAGTGAAAGCAGGTGGGCCATGAGTAAGCCAACCAGCTTTGGCCTCGAGCAAGTCAGCCACTCAACCACCGTCTCTTGCGACGTCAAAGACGAAGCCTTGGCGACAAGCATCATACTGCTTCTTCTTTCTGATGTCTTTTACATCTGGGTAACTGAATTTTTAAGCCCAAGATTTTCCTCTTCTCAAGTCTAAGTTTCGTATATGACCTAATTCCTGAGGACCACGTAGTGTGCTCTCTTTTGCTCCTTGCCACACCCCAAAACAAGAACGCTTCAACCAACAACGCCTGCTCGCAAGATACAGAATGAGAATGTGAATATCTTTCTGGACCATTGATGCGATCAAGCTCCAGAATAAGTACCCATTCGCGAACAACTGCTGGCCCATCATGTCGCACCGTCACATCAGTTTTTCCCTCCTCTGCCGACAACCCGTTTTCTTGCCACCCTTTTCCCTCACGACTTCGGAACCGTGCCTTCAGGCTCCTCGAACCTAGCCCGTCCATGGCCCATGGGTAGTTGTGGGTTGTTAAACAGATGCCAGCAATTCGGCGACTGTAGTATATATCTGCTGTCGAGTGAGTACTCGAGTGTTCGACCAGGGACGCCGGAAGAGGGGGCTGGGAGCGCTCGTACCTTTTCATAGCCTCTCTAAACCGAGACTTGTACTCCTTAGGGCTTGTCACAGTCGGTCTGTTCCGGCCGCCGCCAGCAAAACCTCGATCTTTGATCCAGCTTTCCAGCTTCTTGTCCCACGTGTACGTTCGAATGCAGTCGATGATGCCTACCACCAACTCCTTTCGGTCTTGGTCCACCGCGATCATGAGTGAGTAATCCATCACGTTTTGACGGGCCAAGAACAACGTGTCATTCCACACAGAAAGCCAAAGAAGCTTTTTCGAATGTTCGCGCGCGAACAGTGGTGACTCGTATATATACTCCACCATGTTTTCGTCGAGCAGCACTTCGTTCTGTTCCCCCGTTGACTCAATCTTACGGTTTCTCATGGACCCTTTCAGATCGAAAATGCGTGACGGTGACCGATCGTAAAACAGGTTCTCAGTGATCAGAAGATCGAGCTTCAGATCAGTTCCTGTTGCGGGGTTTTTTATGATCAATTGGAAGAAACCAAGCATCTTGGCAATGACGGACGGCAGGTCATGAAACAGCACCTCGGCCATGATGGTAAAATATCCTGGGGCAAAGCGTAAGAATGCTGACGTCTCGACCGGAGACAAACTCTGCTGTTGTGTTAGCTGAAGCTCATTATGGAAAAAAGGGCACTAACCTTGAGGACAAGTCGGTCGTCCAAGGTCTTCAGAAACACCGATTTTGTCTTGCCGCCTCTTGAGTCCCACTTCAGGCAGCGCGAAAGAGATTCAATGATTCTCTCGGCCACGCCGCATTTTCTCCTGAGAGCATCGAATTGTTCAGCGTAAAAAATTTTGCACGTCATGACTGCTGCGCCTTCTTTGAATTGATATTTGAGGTGTGTGCCGGTGGCCTTCAACAAGCTCTGTTCCAGGTTGGTCTCGTCCAGTGTCCGCTCACCAGATTCAGGTACAGCCTTCTCATCTTCCGCACCGACATCACCGATCTCGGCTTCTCGCTGCATCATTTGCTGTGCTTCGCGGCGAATGTTGGCAAGTTTGTCCTGATAATCATCGCTGTTGAGAGCCAGAGCAATCACAGAGCTAGGCTCGTCCTCCCGTACAATGATATCTGAATCAACAAATATATGATCCGTGGGGTTGACAGGATACTCTAGAGGCGGCCATCCACTAGCTGACCTCTCGGCCCAGAAGTTCGTGAGGTACTTCATCAAGCTCGTCCGTTGATGTTTTGGAAGATCCAAAGGAATTTCTGCCGGCGACAAAGCTTCGGCAATTTGCTGCATATCCGGCAGAAAGTCATCAGGTAGTATCGCCTCGATATCGCTTGCGCCATCCTCATCGTCCGAGACGGTTCGACTGCCTGCACCGCCGTTGGTCTTCTCTTGCTCGGCTCGAGATGAGTGTCCATTTTCGTTTGCTGATGCAGCCCCTGACAAAGTACTTGGCCCGACAGACGAGCCTACCGTAGTCCCTGTAGCCGAAGTTTCAACGCGTGGTAGGTCGAAGCTGGTCTTGCCAGACCCGGTATCCGCACGTTTGTGAGCCCCTTCGCGCTCCACGTTGCCCTCCGAAGTGAAAGGGGGTTCCTCGAATGCTTCGTGGACATCGTCGTATACTTGTACAATGGCTTTTGTCGAGGTCCTCGGGAGTCGGGCGCGGTGCTGACGCAAAGTGGCTGCCCTCTCTTTGCGATCTCTAATTCGCTCTTTCTCGAATTCCCGACTCAGTTGCTCAAAATGTCTCGCCAAGGTGGACACTTTAGTCTCTCGCTTTTTGTGTGCCAGCCGCGGAATGCCTGAGGTGGCCCCTTTCCCACGATTCTTCAAAGCGGTCAGGCCGAGACGATCCGAAAGCTTCTTCTCCGCTTTGTTGGAGCCTTCTGCTTGGGTTGGGACATTGCTACTAGTCGTTGTATTCGCCTTCCCTTCTTTGCCAGACGTTGTCTTCAGTAGAGATGATTGCGACCTGGTTAACGTTCTTGCAGGTTGCGAGATGGCGCGAACGAGTGGAGGCGACGTGCTGGAGCCCGACTTCCTGCCTGTGCTATTTCTAGATCTCTCGGCGGCAGTTCCATTGTTCGGTCCATCATTTGAAGATTGCACGGCTTGTTCTCGGCGCTTCTGATCCACCTTCTCGGACAGCGACTGTCCTGAAATTGATGATTCGGTTGGGCTTCGACGAATGCCTTTCGGCGATATTAAAGCTCGAGAAGACGATGGACTGTACCTGCCGAACTGCTCTATCACCTCTTCTGTAGCTGCGGACGTCTGTGAAGTCGATGGAGCGGCCGGGCTGGCCAGATCCAGAGACTCCACCTGTTCCAGGGTCCGATCATTTGCTAGTGAGTGGCTATCCTCTGTACCTACCGTCTGCTCACCACTCAACGCTTGGGGGCAGCTGCTGTTGACTTCGACGCCCTCGTCTCTGACCTCATCGACCTGCGAATCCTTTTTCTCAGATTCTTCTGCTTGAGAAGGTTTGTCATCGCTATCGCCGGTCGATGCAGTTCCTTCGTTGGAAGCCAGAGACTCTTTAGATTCGTTGTCCGTGAAGAGCTTTTTCAGCTGCATCATGGTCAGCTGGCGAATGTCCTTGTCGCCCAGGAAATCAGCTTCGAATTTAGTAAATGCCTGATCCCATTCGCTTGCTTTCTCAATCATATCCCGCACCAGCCGATTGAAAGGTATCACTTCGTAATACTTTGACTTGACATAGATGCGTTGAAGCTGGCGAATGAACCACGATTGCTCATCTTGGGTCTTTTTCATCAACCGTTCGACTTCAGTCTTGCACAACTCGGCCTTTTCCGGCAGGACGCTATCAATCCGAATGCTTTTCAGCCTTGCTCTCACCGAGGCCATGAACTTTCCCCAGCGCTCCTCCATTTTCGTGTAGACCTCGTTCTTGAGTTTCAAATCATTAGCAACCTTCCATGTGATCCGCACCCTCGGCACAACAATTTCGAGAAGGTCGATGGGGTCCAAATGGACTCGCACGCGGGAATCACCCAATGCAAAGTAGCGCAAGTGATCCTTCTGGTGCTCGTGGGGACACTCCGTAGCATTCTTCATCTTCAAATTGCGACCCCAGTAAAGTAGTTCCAGATACTTCCCGAAGGAATATCTGTACGTGGCGTCGGTCATGGCGGCTTCTTCCGAGTCTTTCTGACATATTTTGCAGTACGTCCACATTGTTACGCCATCCCCAAGCTCGGGTCGTCGAGGGTGAACGTTGGGTGTATGTTCAACGAAAACAGTGATACGGTACTCGTCATGGACGTACGTTCGATGGTGGTCCAGCATCTTCTTCTCGCAACCACTTGAGTCGCAGACGTCGTCCTTGCCAAATATTAAATCCTCGATGTATTGACCCAGAGTACAATCCGGGTCCACATTCGACTCCTCGTGCTCGTCATAGAAGCTGATTGTAAGTAAACTCGGTTCGATGCAAGGAATTTTCGTTTCCGTACATATCACGGAGTGTAATACAACGATGTTTTGGTGAGAGTAAGGATCGAATAAGTCAAGGTTTCCCTGCATGTAAGTCTCCCAATGCCGAGTTTGAGTTTGGTAATTGAAGAGCGCTTTATCGTACTCGGCATCGTGAACTGCGTGAAGGACCTCCATGATCTGTCGCGGTGCTTTCTGCCCGATCTTTTCAACCATCTCAGGTTTAATGAGTTGAAATCTTTGGGGGCCCGATTTCTCTGAGTCCTCCTCGATGGCGTCTTGGTCTCGAAGCCGTCGAAGGTAGAGCAATCGTCTCTCTTGTTCACGCGCTTTCATGAGAAGGTACGGCTGCTTGAACTTGACATAGGGTGATGCTGACACTATCTTGGTCTCATACCTGGCGACCATATCACTGTAGAACGTTGGCATCGGCACATCGTCGGGAACTTGTCCCTCAGATGCAGGTTGTGCGTGATGTTCATGAAGTGAGACCATTTTGGGAGGCGTGTCCCCCGTAGATTGGGCCGACAGTTCATCAGGACCGTCAGGGACCACGGAGTGGGAGCTGTCGATAGTGTTCTGCGATGCGGGCTCGAGTTCGCTCATGAATTGATTCAGCTTCGGCCGATCTTGGATTTGATAAGCCTTGGCACCGGCGGCCAGTGAGGCCAAAGACTTGGAACTGCGCCGAGAATCTCCAAGAATTGCATCTAATATAGGACCGCCATCCTCGTCGTTGTCGAGTGGTTCAAGAGACTCGTCTCGGAGAAGACTCGTTTCCAGCTTCAGATTGTAGACAACGTAGACCATGAACTCCATGATGTACTTGACCTTGCTCAAAAGGTCGCTGTTTGCACCACGGAGAGCGACGGTACAACCTAAATCTGGGCGACAGCCTGACAGAAATATGTAGGACTTTTTCCTGCCGATATAATCGTTGTTAATAAACGTCCGTACCTCAAAGGCTGCACATCGCCCGACGCGTACGGGAAGCGCCAGCATGTCCAATGACTCAACAATCTCGGCTTCGGCACAGCGTGAGACCGCCTCGATGACTGTGTCTTTGACGTTGTACGCCACCGCGACATTCGCCTCTGACAGGTATTGCAGAGCGACGCCAGAGACGCCTTCCTGCGCGAGGACAACGTGTGGTCTCAGATTCGTTATCCGCTGCACCACGACCCTCAGAAACTCCTTCTCCTGTTCGATCACAGGCTGGAGACTCATGAAATGCTGCTGATGACGCTGGTACTCGATGGGAAAGGTGATCAGAACAATTCGGGGATTCATGATACGCCTCGGCATGCTTTTCAGAGCCAAGTTCTTCGTGAAAACCACGCCAGATATGTAGGACGTGTCGCCAGGGCGACCTCCCGGTATCTTCTTCAGCTTCACGTAATGCCGGATGTCCATATCCTCACCCTTGGACACGTCTGGCGCAACATCGGCAGCCAATTGCAAGGAAATTGGTACGAGAGCCCGCTGCCAAGCAGACGCGTTGGGAATCTCCGCGTCGATCAGGAGCTGATGAACGAGGTTTCCAACATGTTGCAGACCGGTTGGGCTGAGCTCTTTCTGTGGCGTCAACTTCTTGCGCAATGAATCACTTCTCGCCAACTGCGTTCCGCTTTGATGTTGATTTTCTAGGCCGAGAAGCATTTCGTTCGAGACGGACGGTCCTTTGTATATGGCTGACTTGGGTCGTGGCGAGCTGAGATGATGGACGCTCGCACTGACATTGCTCAAGTTGCGTCGCTTGGTTGATCTCCGATGGTTCACCAAACTTGGCGGCCCGCTTCCGTCATCCGCGCCTCTACTCATGTAGCTAACGCCGTTACTACTTTTTTCACCAGCTCTATGGCGATGCTTCCTCGCAGCATTGGCATATGGAGCAAAACCAGATTTCTCGTTTTCGTAGCTCGTTGAAAGAAGATCGGGAGTGGCCATTGTCGCGAAAATACCCGGTTGCTCGTCGCCACTCGTATCATCCGACATATATTCGGCCAGCTCAGGGTCAATAATGTTGTCGTCATGGAACGCCGGGAACTTTGACTTCTTATTGGTGTCATCGTCGATCTGTTTTCGGAATGGAGCGCTGTCTTCTGATGTGGGCTTGAAGCGACCCGTTATCCCGTGTTTTGAATGATGTCTTCTATGACCTGCGGAAGAATGAGGTCGTCCCGAGTTCAGAGAGCGCAGTGAGCGAGACGATCCCGGCCGGCTCAGCTGCGGCGCATCAATCTCGAGAACAGCAGACCCCCGATTCATGGAGTCTTTGACTCGTCGAGTAGCCGGAATGGCCATCATGGGCGTCGAAAGCGGACGAGTATCCTCGGAACCCTCAGATCCTGCCACCACATCCTGCTCTGGGGGCCTTTTCTGATCTGGCTCCATGACACGTTTGCTATAGATTGGCCCAAAGATTTTGGGCAAGAACGAGCGATCGTCTCCAGAGTCGTCCGAGTCACTTCCATCGAATCGTCGGCTGATAACCTTCAAGCAATTCTTGCAAACGCGGATGGACCCTTGAACGCCAAATCGTTCCCCAGACACCACAGTCGTGCACTTTGAATCAAAGATGCAACCGCATGTACGACAATGGTGCTTTCTGCGGAAAGCGGTGAATGGCGTCTGACAAAGAAAACATTGCTTGACAGTATCATCTTTCATCCAAAATTCCTTGCTCAGCACCTGCCTCCGCATTTTGGCGAGTTGCGCATTCATCTGATCAGTGGCTCGCGCAAATTCGCTCGTTGTTCCAGGGATATGCCCTGACTCTAGATTCGATGAATGAATTTGTGAATCCTGGTCAAAGGATCTATGCTGAACAGGATTGTGGGCAGAAGTACTGATTGGACTGGCCTCGGTGGCAGCCAGATCCGGAGATGAGTCTCTTGACCCGTGACGCTGGGGAGACCGAGATCGACTGATTCGGTCTATCACGGCAGGCTTCCTGCGCAATTGGACCGGGGGTAAAAGCGACGAGCTCCCAGACGAGGGCCGAGCACGATGACCCAGAAAAGTTGGAGAGGTGACGTCTGTGACTTGGCCAGCATCCAGACGCGCTTCGATGCCTCCATCGGCACTGGGATCATCCTCAAGCGCGGAGTGAGGCGAGAGCCTGCCACCGACCGCACTGTAGATGCTGTTTGAGTCTTTCACAGGCGACTGTGGCTGTGTTTCGACTCTGCCAACGCTTTTCCGACTGGAGCTTTGACCACCGCTATCATCCGTCCGGATCGTACTACGACTCGGATCTCGTTGCATCGTGGATGGCGGTGCCATTGTCGGGTCAGCAAGAACGGAGCTCGTTGCCTTGGTCGGGAGACTCTGACGACTAGAGACGTGCGATTTGGGCCCAGTCATGAGACTGATGCTTGTCGGCTTGGTGGACTGAGTCAGTTGAGATACACCATCTATGGTTCCTGTCATATTCGACGTTAACAAGAGTTCTTTGCTCGAATCCACCTGCGGATGATGATGACTAGCTGTACCGGAAGTGGCGCTTTCGGCGCGGTTCAAGGAAGCCACAGATGCCTTCGATGCATGGCTCGGCGTCATCGAAGAGCGCTTGGCAAGGATATTAGATGACGGAGCTGAATTTTCTCTGACATCTTTGCTCTCTTTGAAAGTGGACTTGACGGGGCTGCTACCACCGGCGACTGCATCTCGGAAACGGCTGTATAATCCACTAAGCCCCGACTGCACGAGGTCTCCTGCTGAAGCTCTGCCCTCCGAGGTTGCGACGCCTTCCGGCGGAGGGGCAAAGTCATTGAATGTGGTCAGGGACTCGCTCTGACTTGCCGAGTTGTGTATCTTGTCGAGTGCAGAAGCTAGCTGAGCCTTATCAATTGTTGAGCTGATTGAGTTGACCGAGCCTCGACGATTTCGATAGCTGATAGGAGAGTCTGTAGAGCCGGTGGCCGAGGTACCGACTATCAGCTTCGAGGTCGTACTGTTTGCCAGGTCCATCGTGTTGCCAGCACGGTCGCGTCTGCAAAATTGATCGAACGGGGCGAGGCTCCGCCCAGGCCGCTCAAGTGTCCAGCAGTGATTTACGAGCTATGCGGCTTTGCACGCCCATATTGATTAAAGAAGCGGCGTTCGGGATATGAAGATGGCCAAATATGAACCGATAGCAAACAACGCGTACTCTGATCAAACCTCAAAGGTCTATCGGCGATCGGGTGGGCATACCAGTTGGGAAGGGAGCAATGAAACTATGCAAACGTGGCGAGCGGGTTGCGATGACAGACGAGGAATCGAAAAAGAAGGTCTTGAATGAACGACCATCTATATCATGTAGCAGAAGTGACTGAAAACGAAGATGCTGAAGGTGATTATCGGTTTTGCCGTCGTACAAGATTGAATGAAGAAGCAGAAGGTGGGAGGCCGGCGTGAAGTTACAGGTAGCTTTGACGATGTTGTCATCGCCGTTGGGCAACACCCTTCACGTACGCTACTACTTAGTACTACAAGTAAGTAGACCCTACTTGGGATCCTTGACCCCAGCCAGCGAGGAGGCGCGGTTTCCGCAGTGGGGATCTCGCTAGCTCTCAAGTCTTGGGTACCAGCCGTGCCAGCTACGTACATCCCTTTGACGGTCTTAAAGGAGCTTTCAAGTCACGGGCCCCATATTCATAAAATACAATGAAGAACATGATCACATGGATTCATCGTGCCTATCAACAAGGGATAGAAAGTAGTATCTTGTATCTTGCATAAATTCGTAACTTCTATCATCATATCATTCGTATAGAAAATCAAGTACCGCTATAATAGGCTTAGCTTATTCGCTCATATCCTTGTGAGCGACCTAAAAGCTCCTTTAAGACCGTCAAAGGGATGCAATGCGACCCAAGGGCAGCGTGGACAGCACCAGGGGTGCTTTTCACCCCACATTGGGCGGTCAAACTCAGGCGGCGTCGCGCTCACGAGCTGATACGGGGAAGCTTCACGTCTTCCCACAGCCCGCGACGCTTCCTGGCCAGGATATCGCAACGACTCCCTGCTTGGAGGCAAATGTGCTCGCATGAACCTCCGACATGCCGACTTTTCCATCTTCCGCTAGGTACGATCAGTCGCCCGACCCGCTGTGACCCAGACCTCGGAGCCCTCGCACAAGAGGCCGTACGACGCCATGCCCCAGACGGCATCATCCTTGCAGGACATCGACAAGCTTTTGCGTCGGCGAAGATTCGCAGTGATACCTTCAGATCAGCAGCGGTTGCTTTCCAGAGACGATGCGTGGGCTGTGGATCAGAAAAGCGACCCTCATGGGTCGGCATGCGTGCCTCCCCATGTCCTGGAAACGATCAAACAGGCATACCGAGTCCGGAAGAAGACCTTGAAAGGCCACCAAGACAATGTTTCGATACAGAAGAACACGGAGAACACGGAGAATAAGGGCGTTTGCGTTGCGGATCCACCTGCGTCCCGACCAGCGGCGGACGACGATGAAGTTGCTAGGTCTGCGACTTCCAGCCCTGGAATCCCGTTGTCGTGGGGTTCCCCATCGCCTGATCGAGGAGTGCCCGCAGGATCAAAGCCTACTCAATCATCAATCGTTCACGAAACGCCTGCGGCTCAGCTTCGTCGCCGCGTTGAACCCATCAAACCTCTTGTGCCCCTTGAGCCCCTTGTGGGCGACGATGAGGAAGAAGAAGAGATGGATCAAGCAGTGCCACAAGCTCAGATCGAGGGTCGAAGAGACGTGCCTGTCAACATAACAGCCGGTCCTCTGCCAGACTCATTACCATCTATCACTACATTTGACTCGCAATCTGCGCAGACACCGCCATGCGCTCAGCCAGATCCGCCCGTCATCCCGGTGTCTTCCTTGAAACGAGCCAGTCCACCAACTGAGGAGCTCCCACGTCGAAGGCGAACAAAACCAATCGTGTTTGCGGATGCGAGCCCAGTTGCGGAACCGAAGAGCATACCCACTGTCAAATACATACAACATATCGAAAGTTCACTGTCCACATCGTCGAGCTCTCTGGTTCCGGATACATGCCCTTCCCGAACAACACAGGCATCTGTTGAGGACACGAGCCGTGAGAACAATGTGCAACTGGAGACGGTGCATGACAGGCAGCTAACCGAACAAGACGTTGATGTTGAAATGACCGACAACTTCCAGCCATCCTCCGGCTCCGAACGGCGCACTATCAATCCACCCTCGATTGCACCCTCCGGTCCGCGCTCTATCAACTCACCCTCAATTGTACCCTCCAATCCGCTGAAGCGTTTCAAATCCGAGTACCCAGAATACATGTCCCATTACGGTGGCAGCGTCAGGAACTTCGTCATGGCATGCGTCTACCTAGAACACCTGAAGGAATGTCGGTCACTCCGGGAATGTCTTTACGACGATTTCATTCGAAGCTTTGCCGGATATCTCGAATACTACCGCAGGAAAACACCTGGTCAGGAGCCACTCGTCGCGATAGAGTGGTTCAACATAACACCCGGCCCTCTGCTCTTCACTCGCATGGTCGTCACCTCGAAGAACCTGCCGGAGACGCTCGACGCCTTTCCCGACGAGGCTGCCCTCTGGAGGAGAACGATGGCGGAGCAGGTAGAGAAGGGTAACCAAGAAGTGAAGAAGGCAGCCCCCAAACCTCCCGACGAGAGCGCACCAGTAATCCAGAAACCACCTCTAGCCCTGTCAGGACCCCACGAGTCAGACGGCTCCGAGGAGATTCTTCCTCCGTTGGTCGAACCGAAGCGTGCGTCTTCTGCGCGGCGCAGTATAGCTACGTCACATGCACCATCACGAACTCGAGCGGACCCGTCGCGCTCCCCTGATCTGGGTTCCGACAAGCCGACTGTTTCGTCGACGTCGACGAGACGATCAGACGGTGCGGTAGTCATGGACTGGCTTCGAAAGCGGGCACGACCGAAGACGCCCTCTGGAAAGTCAGAAACGCGGACGCAGGCACGGCGCATACGAGAGACGCAAGGTCACTGAAAATCCATCTCGAGAATGCCAATGTTTGATCGAACAATTGATTGCTCGATGATGTTGGCAAGAATGACGGTCTAGAAATGGCTGGCTTACTCTCGGTTACATGTTATTACGGCGCACACCAAGCTTGGAAAGCAGTGTATCGATACCAGAGGTGGATAGTGGATAAAGAATTCTCTATTATGCATAACAAACGACACAATATATATGTAACTATATATATATGTATCCAAGTGATTCGCTCATGATTCTTCCCTGAGGAGTTGTTTTCTGGTTTCTATAGTTCCGGAACATTCGTGTCATGATCCCCCCATGATTCTGAAGAGAAATAATTCGTATCATCATTCATCGTTCGCGATCGATCCTTGTCCAATCACGAGTACAGCCGCGCGAAAGCACACAGGAAGAGATGCCTTGCTGTTCGCGAGATCATCGGCCATATTCACAATGGCGTGTTTTCGGACCTCTCAGGCAATCTGGTTTCCAAGCTTGGTCGCGGCCGCTTGCTCAGTGACAGCAGCGGCAGCTGCCTTCTTTTTGCCTTGGCGTTCTTCCTCCTCGGGCGTGAGTGTTCGAAGTTGAAGGGCGTGGATGCCGCCCTCCTGGGCCATTTCGTCGCGGAGAAGGGCGTAGACCATGCGGTGTCGGGCAGGCTGCATTTTCGACTTGAAGGCGTCCGAGGTGATGATGACCCTGACGGCGTCGAAGTTAGCTTTCCACAAGTCCCCACAGCACTAACCATGGCAAGATAGATCAATGGGTGTATCGAATTGTGGTTGGCGTACCTGAAATGAGTCTCTTTGGAGGTGTTGCCTTGCATGGCCTTGTGATGTGAGTGCAGGTGTGAATCATTGTAAATCTCCAGAGTCTGGGGATTGAAAGCTGCCACGATCTTGTACGTAGGGAATTCTCCCGGTCAGCTTTGATGACATCACCCAAGAACCTGCCCGGGATGACCAACCTTGGCACGAATGGTATCTTCAATGGGTGTGTTGGAGCCCATGGTGGAGAGCTGGCGTCCGACGCTCGAGAAGCCGAGAGCGTAGCGTCGCAACATGCCGGTGTTCAAACAGCCAATTGGCAAAAAGATGGGGGGAGGGGGGGTGTGGTCTCGCAGGCTGGAGAGTGTACAGCTCGACGGGCGGTCTGGAGTATATGTTTTTCGAGATATCGTCCGGCGTCTGGCTAGAGCTGGAATTGGAAGGACAGTGGACGAGGTGGAAAATGCTAAGGTAGGTTCGAGAGCAGAGAGGTGTCGAGACTGGATGGGGAGCGGTGACGAGCGCCGAAGATTGTCGCACGTGCTAGTGCGATGTCGTCTCACAATCGATGCTACAAGATCGGCCACTCGGGATGAAAAGGGAAGAATGAGAGGGAAGAAAAAGGTAAGACAAGGCTAAGATAAGGTAAGAGAGAAAAAGAGAGGGCGAGAAGAGAGTCAAACGGAGGGGCTTGAGGGGTCGGCCAAGGTTCAGGCGGTATTAGATAGCGATGGGTTAGGAAATGGCAATGAATCGATAACAGCAAAAAGAAAAAGCATGGAGTACTACTGGTGATGACTGCTGCTGTCGACGAGGGTTGTTGTGTAGCGGCGTAGCTATTATTACCAGTCACCCAGCATGACAAGGTAAGCAGCGTGAAAGGTTTGCAGAAGCTTTATGTAATTGATGCCATTACTATTACTATTACTACTACTAGCACTACATGCTTACAGCACGGTAATACATGCACACGCAAGCAGTCAGTAAGTACATGATATCGCCTTCAGCCCGTCCACCATGCAGCCCATCTCACGTCCTGCCTGCTTCTGCTTGTATGTACGTACATACATGGCTTTCACTCACATCGCCTTCGGTGAGGTCGGTGTGAGAGGCAAAGAAAAAGAAAACCACCAAGCAGCCGCGCTAACAGACATAGACCAAGGGTGCAGCACGTTTTCTCCCGCTGAGCCTAGTCTCTACATATGTACCTAGCCCCGGCGCCGTCCAATACTTGGCGGGCTGCAGGTCGAAGCGGTGACAGGGGGTCCCTGCTAACAGCCCTCTTTCTTGTCCCTCCTCCAGGGGCAGGGAGGGATGCATTGGTTCTGCGCCAGTGATTGATCAACAACTCGGAGGTGCGGGAGGACTAGAGACCAAAGCTGACAGGCTCTACTTGTAATATTTGCACATATGTAAAGTGAGGGCCGAGGAAGCGGATGGCGTGGCAAGGATCAGTCAGAGCAATCACTTTTCCGGCCCGTGAATCACAACCATCTTTCTCTTGCACCTACGCAGTGACACGGAAGCCTGCAAGAAGATGATTGCGTCCGAGATGCATACGTGATCGTCTCTTCAGCCCGCAGGGTCCGGTCAGAGGATTCCCGTCTCACTGGGTCCATGGCTTTCTTCTCTACAGAACAACACTTTGTACCTGTTGTGTCCGTCACTTTTTATTCTCCGTCATGGTCAGCCCCTGTCTAAAGACGCGGTGTGCGTGCTCCAACCGGGCCCGAGATCCGAGTGGACGGACATGGGAAGGATACCTGGTGATTGTGTATGTATTGGATCAACTAGTAATAACACGGTCCAATACTATGTACATATTATTCCCTGAACGTGACATCTCATTGGAACAGGTGGTGGTGCCTGGCCTTGTTGATGAGGGCTGGTGAGATTGGAGATGGGTGAGACAGAGTGGCGCGCTCGAGGCAACGAGGACGACTCTGCACGTCCGCCACTCTGGTCCGCCTCCCCGGTTGTGCTTCGGATCGGAGCAGCAGAGTGAAACGTGCATGCGCCTTCAGTCAAGATCACGAATACGCATCCCATGTCTCGTTTCCTCACTAACGCAACCCCCTCTTTTCCTTTCGACAAACACTCACTCAATCCAGAACCAGTCCCATGCGAGACGAATGATGGAATCCACGGACCCATGACGAGCAGATACCACGTTTCTCACATCTCTGCTGGCCCGTTCCACCGTCGACTACCCATCAGACGGTGAGAAACGGGGGCTTCTTCGCAAGTGGGAGACAGTGAGAGAGGGTGACACATTCAGTCCATTATTAGTACCGAGCATCGTTACGCCTGTTCCACCGATAGACCTACATATGTAATACATACAGGCACGATGCATGGGAGACTACATACAGATCCATACATACGACTACCGAAACTCTGCATTCCCCCTTTTCGGAGCATGGACCAGCTTTCTGTCTCTCTTGCGCCACCGCAGTTGCCCGTCCAGAGACCTCTGTATCAGCAAAAACCGCTGACCGCCATCATGAACCCGACATTCCGGTCCAGCCCAATGCACCGCACTGCAGATACAAGGTCAGATATCGCCCACAGCGCGCCATCGGGCGTACATGGGAGAAACTTGTCGCCAAACTCGTCACATATATAATTTTCTTTTCGCTCTTTCCCCCCGCGTGGCATGCATTACTTCTGTTCTTGTCAATCTTGCTTGAACACCTGACGCATCTTGTTTTTTTCTTCTTCTCTCATTTGCGCCGAGAGAAGAGTCTTCAGACGGGAGTTAAGTCGTATTCTTGCGTCATGTTTGGCAGGGCCGCATGAACTGACCCGAAACCGTCGGTGGCGGCGCGGCGTAAGGCTCGTGCGCGGTAAAACGAATTGACAGGTCATCCCACGTTGAGACTTGTGATCAATCTTCCATGAGAAGCTTTTTGAGTGTCATTTCAAGTCGAATGTGGCCGCGTTAATTGCCGTCCTTGCCAGTCGTTCGATGAGCATAGAGAGCGGCGGGATCATGAGTGCCGTGAACACATGATGAATTCATCATATTGTCTCATTGGGTTTCTGATATCGAACGTCTTTCTTGGAGGCTGTATACTGTCAAGCCATGATACCGGCAAAGTTGTCGGCTTGCGAGTTGCTCGTGCGGCCGATAGCGGCTGGGGCCTGGACTCCCGTACACTGTTCTTCATGGACACCGCTGATGAGTTGCAGATACGTCCGTATCGAGCTTGTTTGTATCATATGACCATCCCTGCAAACTATTGTTCTCGAGACGCTGTCAAGAGACCCGTGCTCAACTTCGGGCACGGCTTCGGCAGACAAGACACAAAGAGCGATATGTATGACAGACTTGCATGGGCAGCAGGCTACTTGACCTTGTCCTTCCAGAATTCCGGAAGGCAGCTTGGTATTCGCTTGACCAAGTCTCATTCAGCTGTTTGTAATATGTATGAGCTAGTTCATAATGGCTTCAACGAGCTGGATTCAACAAGCAAATCCACCAAATTATGCTCCAACTTGTAGAGTGTGCATCCAATCAACGCCACATAATCTCATGCTCACGTTCTGGCCGTATCGTGGAGCCCTTCCGCGGTCAGATCGAGCTCTACTTTGGCGCTCTTGGCATGCCACGACACAGCCCACGAATACGGCATTAGTTTTAGGAACATGTTACGCACATGATAGCTGAATTTACTCCGTGGAACATACATAGCCGCCATTCGCCGGCTATGGGCCTGCAGCCTTTGCACGACGGGACGAACTCTTCTCTCATGATTCGCCAGAGCCGTTGCTATGTCCGTTGTAGCCATGAGTTCCTTACCCAGAAGCTCAGCCGAGGCAATAGCTAAGCTCGCACCTCGGCCCGACATGAGGGTCAAGCAGTGCGCCGCGTCGCCCATGAGCAAGACACGGCCCTTGGACCATTGCGGAAGCGTAACCATGGCGAGTCTGTCGACAAGCGGCGTGCAATGAGCTGCCTCTGCGCAGTCGATTACACCGGCTACCGTCTTGTTGCTTCCGTCGGTGACTCTCCGCAGTAACGCGAGTCCCTGGTGTTCATCCTTTGGAACGTCCCGCCATATATGAAGAGCAGCGAGGCGACTACCTCGTAGACGGTAGAGGATGTCGAGACGGCCAGGGCTGTTGAAGGAAACGCAGTCGGATCTGAGCTCGACTTCTCTCTTGACGTCGTACGCAGCAAAGGAGTATCCGAGCTTCTCTATGCAGTCTTTGTCTTTCCACAGCATCTCGCGGACCGTGGATCGGATCCCGTCGGCGCCGACTAGGAGATCTGCTTCGAAGCTGTCTCCGCCGGATAGAATGACCTTGACTTTATCGCCTTGGTCGGGAAACTCCCGCAACGTCTCGCCGTAGCGCATCGTTGACGAAGTAGGCAAAGCTCGTGCGAGGACGCGGGCCAGATCATCGCGACACAGGTCCATACGCTCTTTGCCCATGTACACATCTTTGTAGAAAAGATGGAACAGTTCGCTCCCGTTCTGATCATGATACTTCCATCAAAATGGTAAGAGATGGCTTTTAGGTCGTCTTCCAAGTTCATGCGCTTGATCGTCTTGAGGCCGAGACCGGAAAGACTGAGGAGGTATCCTCCGTCACGCTGGGAGGCGCTTCTCTCGACGATGATGGAGCTCCAGCCCGCTTTGTCCAACCACCACGCTGTCGCGAGCCCTGATATCCCTCCGCCGATGATGATGGCCAGCGGCCTGGTCGCCTCTTCGTCTTGGGCAGTGTCGGTCGTCGACATTAGAATATGTCGTGAGTAATTTGTAGTTTGTCGTTCACATCGGAGTGGCTTTCTCCGAAGGGACTCGCTGGCTATGTAAGACAAGTGATGGGAATGACATAAGAAGGCCCCTCCCACGAAGGATTTCGATTCAGCTATTGGCCGACCAGATTCAAAGCCTTTGCTTAGATGAATTGGAAGACTTTGCAAGATCGCTGCTTTTTGAGCCGAACAACGGAAACCGGCATGGCTGCGGATGCGCCCTCATATCACCACGGTTTAATTGAATATATGTGGCCTTGGCATGCAAAGCCTGCTGCGTCACGTCTGCAACAATCTGCCGCTGCAAAAGACGTATGAGGAGCCGTTGTTTGACCGGACAGTTGAAACTCGCATCCTATCAATCGTCGATGATTGGTGTAAGCTCCATTCATGCCATGAAGTACTCCAATGGAAAGAGCATAAATTAATGCTAGGAAAGGATACAGGAATCTCCAGCAAACTTGCTTCTCTTCAGTCGGGGGTCATGATAAATCGCGCATGCACACTATCAGCTGGCTCTCAATGCTATCGCCATTGCAACCTGCGAACGTTGAATGCTCCTACGTATTACATGTAGCCATGCAGGTATCCGATTGCGGCATGCCTGAATGGGGCCCAATTCGAGTGGCACATGATATCACAGCTGCATCGTTATTGGAAGGAGAGGGGAACAGATCAGATTGGAGGATTGGCTGGTCTACTTATATCCGCTCGCTGGACAAATAGGCCCAGCACGAGGTTCTACATAGGATTCTCCCGTGTCAGTACTCACACACTGCCAAGGCCGGAATCACCAGTCAATCATGGCCTCTGAAATCGGAGTCGACAGAAAGTCTGAGCATTCTGTTCGGGAGAGCAGCCCAGCGTCACAGAATGAGCAACGTAGGCTCGACGCAGAGCGAGGCCATCCCGACCCTGTCTCGCAAGGGGGTACAGATGACGAGGCCAGACTATCCGGGCTGGCGTTGCTCGCTCTTTTCGCTTCGTGAGTTATCCCATCATCTTTAGGAAGCGACACGAGGTCAGACATTAATCTCGACCACTGTACAGAATCATGCTGGTCACGTTCGTCACCACATTACAAACACAGGTCATGAACACAACCTTGCCGTACGTGTACAGCGACTTCCGGGCGCATACTCTTGTGGCCTCGATGGGCATCGTGTCCAACACCGTCTCCGCCATCGTTCGTCTACCTCTGTCGAGAGTGTTGGACCTTTGGGGCCGAGTGCAGGGTTTCTCCATCATGCTGGCCGTCTGGACCGTCGGCGTCATCTTGCTAGCGACGTGCCAGAACACCATTGCCTATGCCGCGGCGTCGGTGCTTCTTTGGACGGGGTTCGATGGGACCTTTTACGTCCTGTACGTCGTGCTGGCCGACAACTTCAGCCTCGCGAACCGTGGCTTCATGTTCGGCGTCTACAACTCACCGTACTTGATCACGACCACGGTCAGCGTGCCAGTGGCGAACAGATTCATATCGGGACCAGGGTGGAGATGGTCTTTCGGAACTTTTGCCATTATCTCTCCCCTTGCTGGGCTGCCGCTCATCGCCGTGCTCGAGTGGGCTTACCGAACATCAAGACTGAGAAAGGCTATCTGGATCGAAACAGAGCCACGCAATTTCAAACAGAAGTTGAAATATCTCTGGCTCGAATTTGACTGTCTGTCCTGGCTCCCCCTTCCCCGACGGAGCTTCATCGCTGACAGAGAATGACAGGCATTGGCCTCTTGCTGCTGGCGGCCGGCTGCTCCCTGGTGCTCTTACCCTTCGGTCTCTACACGAGTCAAAGCGAAGGATGGAAATCGCCCAGCATTATTATCATGATGGTCGTAGGCTGTACATGTCTACTCTCGTTTGCGGTCTGGGAGAAGTTTCTAGCTCCGACTTCGTTTCTGCCCTTCTCACTAATAAAAGATCGAACCGTCTTTGGTGGAAGTCTCGCATCGGCAACCACATTCCTCACCTACAACGTTTGGTCTCCATACTTCTTGTCATCTTTGCAAGTGGTAAACGATTTGCCGCTGACCGACGCCGGATACATCAACAACATCCACCCGGTGGGCTGGGTCGTCGCAGGCATCGTCGCGGGAGCCTTGGTCAAAGTGACGGGCCGGTACAAGTGGATTTCTCTCTATGTAGCATGCCCTTTGCAAGTTCTCAGCATGGGCTTGATGTTCGACCTCTCGAAGCCTGACGCGAACATCGGTCTCGTCATCATGGCGCAGATCTTCCTTGCCCTCTCTGATGGGCTGGTATACTTGTCCGCCGAAGTGGCCGTTCTCGCTGTGATCAAGGACAGACATGAACACACAGCCGCCGTGCTCGCCCTGTTCAACATGCTCAATGGTGTCTTTCTTGCCGCGGGATCCACGATAGCCGCTGCGATATGGGCCAGTGAGTTCCCAAAATACCTTGCAGCCAATTTGCCAGCCAGTGCTCAGCATCGCCTGAGAGAGATATCGGGCAGCCTCTATGTACAGCTGTCGTTCGAGCTGGGCAGTCCGGAGAGAATGGCCATTGCGGTGAGTTACACGCAAGCGATGCAGAAGCTTTTTGCTGCAT
This sequence comes from Torrubiellomyces zombiae, assembly GCA_018831705.1. Taxonomy (NCBI): domain Eukaryota; kingdom Fungi; phylum Ascomycota; class Sordariomycetes; order Hypocreales; family Ophiocordycipitaceae; genus Torrubiellomyces; species Torrubiellomyces zombiae. Next base: position 70,023 of record JADHZA010000012.1, on the reverse strand, counting down.
GTTTCGCGCCCGCTGCTGTTGGGCTCGTGTCCATACTTGTATGGAGAGACGTCAAAGTTGGCCGGAAGGTTCAGTCTGGTTCGACGTCTGCGCCGTAGACTTAGTACATGTATCATATATCATAAATAATACCAAAAGCTCCGTTCATCCTAGAAGCAAGGGAAGTAGATGGTTCAATGCTGACTGCCTCTGAGCTGGGACAGCTCTTCCAAATTCCGTGGGATGCATGTGGCCTTCCGAGTAATCCCGAGCAAAGTTCATGTTCTTGTGTTACAAGGGGCTCGCAACGCTTGCTTTGTCTGCGTTCGGCACCAATGATCTGCAAATAGAACAGGCTGCATCATGACGCAAGGCCCAACACATTTTGCCAGGCGTGACTGGCAAAAGCCTCCCTGCCACCGAGGATAATGGACCAAGAACAGCACCTGGACGTGGGTTTGCCGTCCCAGCATGCAACTCGACCGCAAGCAAACGTTTACCATGCGTTATTTTGCGGCTAGAAATCGTGCATGATCAGGATTCAGAGTGTTCATTGCTTCAGAGGCTGCGTAATGTTTGATCAATGTCAAACAGCCAGCCAGCCAACGAACCAACGAACCACCCAGCCCATTCTCTGATTGGATCATGCCTGCAAACAAGCAAACAAGCACGAAGACAACGTTGAACACGGCGGGAAGCCTACCCCCGCAACAACAGTCGAAGCCACCATACCATGCCAGTGATTCGACAACGAATAACTCGCAGAAGGTAGCCTCGCATGAACACGCAGAATCATGCTATAGCACTGAACTTGGCGAACGCGTGACGGGACACTGACAGGCCGCAGGGCATATCGGCCACCCTTGGCTGTGTTCACAAAGCAACGAGCCGTGTTGGGCAAGATTTCCATACCGCCCAGAGCACTATTTAAGATCTCCTTTCTCCCCAGCATTCTAACATTGCTGATATCTGCTCTTCCAGCATCACTCGTGACAAGATCAATACCCAAAGAAACAACAAGTACTTCAAGCATCCACTACTCGACAAAATGTCCGACTCTCGCTCTGATAACAACAAGCAGACGTCTTCTGAAGACTATTCTGCAACTCTCCACACCGCCTCAGGTGGTGTATCGGGCACACCCGGTGAAATACAGGTCATGTACTCATCTGGCCGCGCTGCCCAAGATAACAGAGCGAACTTGAGCGACGCAAAAGAGCCAAAGAAAGCGGAAGGAGCCGCCAAACCGCAGCAAGGGAAGTCTGGCTAATGGAATGTGAACATCCAAGCTGCTTCACAGCACCAACTCTACAACCAGTCCTGGCCTCTGGATCATTCAGTCGGCTTTCTTCTCATTTGCTGCACCATCGTCAAGCTCGGCAAACAGTTTCCGCAAACGATCATTATACTCTTCCTTGTCGGCAAGCTTTTGGGCCACAACATCGTTCGCATCGTTCGACCAGAGTTCTGATAACACTCTTTCGACCTCGAGGCTGACCGGGGTACACAGGTGCTGCTCCACGAGAAAGTACATAGCATTTATTGAAGACAGGCAATGCCAGAACCAGACTGCCTTGGAGTCCCATGAATCATTCATTATCCGTGATAATTTGGGTTCATCTTGTTGACATGTGCGTTCGTCCTCAACCTGTTCAAAGATGGCCATGAACTCTTGTCGCATTTTGTTGAATTTTGTATATGCATCTCCGTGTATCCGATCGATACTGCATCCTGTTAACCAGTAGGGAACATGAAGCATATCGACGTGACCCGAATAGATCCACTCGAGGTCGAGCAGGCAGGTAACATTCCATTCCTTGTCAACAAATATATTGCTAGCATGCAAGTCGGTAAGTTGTAGTTTGAATGGACCACGGTTATAGCGCCGTTGTGCGAAGCGGGGTGCAAGTGTTCTGAGGAGAACTTTTGTTGCCATACAGCGACGGCAATCGATCTCGCTGCTAACGGCATTTTCTTGGCTAAGAAAGCGCTCATCATGGAAACGAAGGACCTCGGTCATGAATGGCTGGCAGGATTCATAGGTATCGTCCTTGTTTATCGTCCTTGGAGCTCCGTCATTCTCGAGCATGATGTAAGAACAACAGAGGGGTCGATTCGAAAGCGTGATGGTTCCGTCGTGATCAAATCGAAATGACCCAATACGAGACTGGGGGATCCGCGCGAGTGAGAGTATGACACGAGACATGCCAGAAAAGAGATTGGAACGGCGGGAGGGGTCTTCTATGTGCGTGGGCAGCGTGCACGATAGCATCTCGCCCTGTGATGAGTCGATGTATTCCAGTAGAAGATACGCCGAATCTAGCTCGGTGCTGTGACTCCGGGGGTGGCGCGTATACTGAGAAAGAAGCGGCCAACGAAAGATCTGAAAAACCAGGCGACGCATCTTGTGCAAGATACGTAGAAAAACAGACCGATGAGATACATGAGAGTACTACAATATGGCAACGTGTTCTGATCAACATCATGTATCTGTAGCATGTAGTGAAGGTCTGCTTACCTTGGTTCCATCTGCGAAGCTGAAGCCGTAGAGATGCGGAATGCGGATATCCGGGCAGTGTTCCTGCATCCATCCATACGTTGCTACCTCGCAGCTGACCTTTTCATCAATTGTGCCGGGATATCTCTTCTCGGCCAGCTTATGGGGCATGGGGCAGCGAAACATGAACTTTCGCGATTGTCCTGCCGCGCCGAGGCTGACATCGACAGGGATGCAGATGTTGAACGAACCCCGAATCCATTCATCAGGCGTGTGGACAACACAGTCAGATTCGCTGTCGAACCCTGCGTGGTGCTTGGTAAGAGCAGCGATGGCGTCCTTATGCTGCCACAGGTAATCGTATTGCTTTTGCGTCGCAGCGACATGCGATAGCTCGTTGATGAAATTTGTCTCCTTTCTCAATGCGGACTCGAGCGCGATGGGATCGCGGTCGAGGAGCGGTAACGTGAGGGGCATTGTTCTTCAACATGAAGCTTGGAAGCTCCTTGCTTTGATGGAGTCTCATGCTTCTGATGTGTCCGTGTGTCAGTTAAAAAAAAAGTAAGAGGAATGAAATGAAGAGCTTGACACGACATAACGCCTGCAGAGGCGTGAGCGAATCGGAGGAGCCCGGCTTTGTCCCGGCGCGCCACGGTGGCGGGCAATTGGTGGCACAACGTAGCAACGCTTGCCTTTCACATATTAAGTTGATGGACAGTGTATAGGTTGATGAGGAAGGTCTTCATTCTTCATGAATGATCAAGCAGGTATGCCGTACCTCGATAGGAAGAAAGTAGACCCTCTCCCACCGTTCTAGTACGGGATGAGCCTCACCAATTACCAGGCGTCATTTCAATCCACTTTAAACAGCAACACTCACAACACACACAATCGGCTGCGCTCACCTCGCCATTCTGCTAATTTTCATCCTCAATCATTATCAGCAATCAGAAAACTATAGCGAGAGCCTTGTCGCCAAATTCTCGAAGCCTGCCAACTCATGCTACTTACTCATTCCGCTGTCCTTCCAGCCGCATCCCCCTTGATCTCACTCTTCCCGCTTCACCTCTCATGACGTTCCATCTCGGCATCCGACCATTTCCGCGGCGACTGCGATCCTGTCGCCTTAGCTCACCATTTCTTATTCACTCAGCTCCATCTCGACCGCCGTTCTTCTTCTCAAGAATGAGCTTCTGCGCTGCGACCCTGCCTCGCCTCCCGATTTTCGAAGCAATATCCAAGCACGACCCGTCGTCTACCGCTGTGATTCATTCCAATTCCGGGAGACGCTTTGCCTATGGGGAGCTATTAGGAGATGTGCGACGCGCGAGGGATCAGCTGCAATTCGCGAGAGGAGGCGCCGATATCGACGGTGAAAGAATAGCGTTTCTCGTGGAGAACAGTTACGATTACGTTGGTAGGTAAAGCCACTTTTGAAAGAGGGCACGTAGACTGACAATTTACTTCCATTTACGCTCAGTCACACTCCTCGCCATCTTCGCTGCTCGTGCCATCGCCGTGCCGCTATCACCTGCATTTCCGGCCCCGGAATTAGAGTATATCCTCGACCACAGCGCAGCGTCGTTACTAGTGTCATCGTCCAAGTTCGCATCAAAGGCTACAGAGGTTCTCGCCGCCAGCACATCTTCTGAGCTGACGCATCTTGAGCTCGTCAAGCATGCTGGTGATGGAAGGAGGGAGAATGCGGTCTTGCATGGCACGAATTCCGGTGGGTCGGGCATGATGCTTTACACGTCCGGCACAACGAATAGGCCTGTACGTTTGAAAATTCCCCTCACAACATTCTGCGTAGACAATGCTTCGTCTTCTTTCTAACGATTTGCTAGAAAGGAGTTGTTTTGCCTCAAGCAACACTCACAGCTCAGGCTCGCTCTCTCATCGAGGCATGGAAATACTCGCCATCAGACCACCTACTTCACGTTCTCCCACTTCACCACATCCACGGCGTCGTCAACGCCGTCATCACACCCCTCTTCGCAGGGTCCTCGATCGAATTCATGTTTCCCTTCAACGCAGACGCTGTTTGGAGACGACTCGCTGCGCCCTTTCTTCCCAGCAGTCCCAATCCTCCGCGAGTCACCTTTTTCACCATCGTGCCCACAGTGTACAGCCGCCTTCTCGCAAGTCACAAACATCTTCCGTCCGAAGTTCAAGCCGCTGCTCGAGAAGCCATTTCTCCCTCCAATCTCCGCGTCAACATCTCCGGCTCCGCCCCCTTACCCACGCCGCTCAAAGATGCCTGGCAAGACCTCAGTGGCGGCAACGTTCTACTCGAACGCTACGGCATGACCGAGGTAGGCATGGCTCTGAGCTGCGGCCTCGGCTTCTCCGATCGTGTCGACGCCAGTGTCGGCTGGCCTCTTCCTTCCGTGGAGGCCCGCCTCGTCGATCTGGACACCAACCAAGTCATACACCCCGGCGAGGAACTTGACGCATCCGGTCGCGAACGTACCGGCGAGATACAACTTCGCGGCCCGACAGTATTTAAAGAATACTGGAGAAATCCCCAAGCCACGGCCAAGGAATTCACTGCTGATCCGGACGGCGGCACGCCACCTTGGTTCAAGACTGGAGACGTCGCCATCCGTCGAAACGTCTCCTCTGCCGGTCACGGCGATCAGCCCTGGGCTCAAGGCCCAATGTACTTTATCCAAGGACGTCTTACCGCTGATATCATCAAGACGGGTGGCGAAAAAGTCAGTGCTCTCGAGGTTGAGCGTGAGCTTCTCTCCCTTCACCAGGTCACTGAAGCAGCCGTCGTGGCGATACCCAGCGGCAACTGGGGTCAGAAAGTTGGTGCCGTAGTCATCCTCAACAGGGAAGTCGTTGAACACTGGAGCGCGCTTGAGATGCGACGTGCACTCAAGGGTCGACTGGCCAGCTATAAGATTCCACAGACTCTCAAGGTGGTGGATGATATTCCACGCAATGCGATGGGCAAGATTCATAAGAAAGAGCTCGTGCGGACCTTGTTTGCTCAAGATTGGAGCGGCGATGAAAAGGAAAAGATGGGTAACAGCAAATGAGCTTTCTGGGTACATTTAACCTTCTGTATCATAAAGTGACAAGCGAAAATGGCATCGTGGACATGCTACTGACTGGGGATGACGTTTGGCGCTCTGGGAAGTGTCACTTGCGAGAACTTATTTAGACGAATGTAATTGAATCGTGGCCTGATATCACAGCCCTAATAAAACAGCCATTTTGATGCCGTTTCCACATCGCAGCTAAGCAGCTGGCGGATAAGCAGATATCATCTCCTTGCAACGCCTTTGGTGCTCCCTATCTCTAAAATAAAAGAAGAGGCGCTTCATTAATGAGCAGCTCGTCCCATCGAGCCAGCGGCCATGGCAACGAGAAAATCCAGCGCACTTGCTTGAGCAAGGGTTCCTTCGTCAACCAGTTTCAGTCCCAGGCCTCAGTTCCACGTCTCACCCTGAATCACACCACATCTTTGGCCTTGGCTCTGGTGCTGCCGGCGTGTGCGCTGTCAGTGTGGCCTGAGAATTCGACTCCGTCGTTGGCCGATAACTCGAGCACCTGTTTGAATTTACGGCCAATCGACTTGAGGATCTCCTTGCCCTTCGCCTCGCTACGGCCTTTGCCACCGGGCACATCACCATCACCACGGCCTGGAATGCTCTTGCCAAGAGTACGGGTCCACACGCCAATGCGAAAGAAAGCCTTTCTGACGTTGACGACCACACCCATGACCTCGCCATCGTCCTCATCCTCTAGCGTCTCGCCAATAGCCGCCATCATGACCTGGAGCCATAGACGATCGATATCGATATTGCGCTTCTCCTTGAACTGGTAGGACCACTTGCCTCCATGTTTGTTCTGCGGGTCTTCCCACTCAGGTCGTACGCCAGCTTTGAAAAGGTGGTAATCGGACTTAAGAGCCAGCTCGGACACTGGAGCGACGTTGTTCTGAAGAGGTGGTACGGTTGGTCATGACGATACACGGACAGGGACAGGGGAAGAAGTACTCACGTAGACGCCCCAGAATTCTTCGACGGAATCGAAAGTGATGACCTCCTTCAGCAGGTCATTCCAATTGTCGCCCTTTCGACATATGTTAGCGATTGTGTGTTATGTCAGATCAATGTCGAGCTTGCCTTTCCACTAGGAGGTTTAGTGAACCACAGGGTCCATCTGTTTTGCAGAGGGTGTTTGACATTGAAGTTGTCCTTGTCGTGGAAGACGGTGATTGGTTTGCCGTCGTCCTTGGCATCAGCGCCATCAGACTTGCCGGTTGGCGAGATGGGGATCGTAGACAGATCGACTTGCTGATCTAGCACGGGTGTTTCTGCGGTGGCGGCGGCCATGCTGATGGCTCCTCTCGCACGTCGCGCGGTGGTGGTTCGTGAATGAGCAACGAGGGCGAAGAAAACAGGTCAGACGTTGGTCGAGTAAAGGTTGGCGAATGCTAATGGAACGTTTGCACCAGGCAAGGTTCCGCCGCTCACGAATGACAATGGGGGGAAGTTGCGATGCGCTCGATTTTCTAAAGTTGACTGGGAGGAAATTGTGCTCTGCCTTCCTTTCTCTATGCACGGAGTACGGAGCACTAACAGCGTGATCCGTGCTTGGGTGGCCCCAAATAGGTATAGCGCCTCGACGGTGATGGAGCCTGACGCCTGACTCAGCCGAATCGAGAACTTGTTGCTGGCGCTGGGCAAGCACCAGGGATCTCCATTTCGTGTCACTAACGGAAAGAGTCACTTATTGAAGCACAAAATCTCTCCTCCGACGATGCAAGGTCCTGCTTGCTTGATCCATCATAGAAGCTTATTCGTACTTTCTAACCGTGGCACGAGCGATCGGCTCGTTTGTGGCAGGAGAGACCCGGAAATTCGTGTCGAAACGGACAATCAAGGGACGAACCACCACATAATAGCGGTCGTCAACACGTGCGAAATGGGATGAAACCTCTAGCTTGGACAAGCGGCATGCAGGGTAAAGTATATTCTATTGTCGACCCCAAATTTTACCACCCTCCTTTGCGGAGACGTGACCAGTCATATTCGTGCCATGATCTCGGCATTCATGGGCATGAAATATCGAGAGTACCCTAAAGTCCGACCTGGCAATCAAGGCCTAGGCTCCAATGGAGGTGGTTGTGTAATCACGGTGATTAACATCGGAGTCAAGGGCAGACCCTCGTGCCGCTAATGACCCAGCCAGCGACAATCTGCAGAGTCGGTTGCTTGCGCCCATATGATCTTGTTGTCGCTACGATTGGCATCAAATATGCCCTAGCCAGCGAGCGGAATTCCGTTTACTGTTCTCTTTATCCAAAATCGCTGAGAATTGTCAAGCGAAATGCATAAGTGTAAAGTGACAAGGAATATATACGCAAAGAATGCGTGAATCGACATTCCACGTTAGAAAGCTTCCGTAGCTCAGTTGGTTAGAGCTTCGTACTAATAAACGTTAGTGATGCGGAGGCCGCAGGTTCAAGCCCTGCCGGGAGCAAATCGTTCCACGATGCTTTCTGAGTGGTTCTTTTTTTTTTTTCTATGAAACCTTTTTTTAAGGCCATCTACGGAGTATCGTTCCTCGATTTGTCCATTTTTGACACGGAGCAATTTCGTCGCTACTTGCGGCTGATCAAGCTGAACTTGCGGTGCGCTACATGTATTACCAGCTGAAGTTATACTTGTCCCAATAGGACCTCATGGAAAATCATACTCCACATGACCGTTGGTTTCAATACTATGGACGTTTAGTAGCGAATTTTGTTCTGCTCCTTGCTGTAATTGGATCCCTTTTCCTTTATGCTGTTAAGAACGCTCGCCGCTCGTTGGAAGGTGTGGATGCAAGGGTACATGCAAAACAACGTTGAATAGATGATCGACTGATGGCACATCCTGTCAATTCTTGATAAAGGAGAGGAGAACTATGTATGTAGAAAGCAAGGCCATGAAACTCGCTGTCCAGTACTTCGTAGTCTCTCCTCTGCTGGCATCTGCCGGCCCAGAAGCTTTCCTAGCCATCATCAATACTCGTCTTTTCTTGCTTGTCCGAGCTGCTGGGAAGGCTATGCAAGTGACGTCTGTCCATTCTCGATTACAGGCATGGCCATGTCCTATGTGAAGCTTGGATAGTACACCATATTGTATTGGCTCCCAAAGAACCCATCCGATGGACATTCCGTATGATCAATCCGCGCAGCTTGTGGAGCTGAGGGGAGAAAGATGTGCGGGATCCTGCGCATTAGACCACAGTGCTAATAGCTGTTGGCGAATCATGCCATTTGGTTGATTTGATTGACAGGACTATCGGAGTGCCGGGCCTGCAACATAGTCCGGCAAATAGTACTACTCGGTAATCAATATGTGTATGTAGGAAGACGTGGGTTGTCGGAGGTGTGGGGGCACGGGCCCACTCCGAGGACCCTGTCCGGGTCTGACGCATGTGTTTCCACGCCTCGTTGACGGTGCCGAAGCTGCGTGGCTGCCACCAGGAGGTGCCGTCGAAGCAGTGGCACCAGTGGGTTGCCCATGGTTGGCACGTTTGGGGAGCATGGGGAGCAAGTTGACACGCGGCAGTAGGCCCCATACGGAAGGCGAAACGACCTCGACAACGGCTCGCTATCCCCATGACTGGTCCCAAGTACAGAGTATGCTAGCCTACCTTACTACTAGTAATCGTATCTTAGTACGTCGGTAGCATATTTGCGCTTGGCGTTGGTCCTCCCCCGGTGGGTCGCTCCGATGGCCTGGTTTGTGCCGCTTCCCCCGTCGTCGGCCTCTTCCTTTCGGAGCAATACTACGGAGTCTGTGAACGCAGCAATCAAAATCTGCGCCATGGATCTCCTTTACCCTATAAATGGAGACGCCTGCAATCCCAAACGTCTGCCCTCCCTGGGTTCGTGCCACACTGGCTTTGCTGACCGGATCGTGCTTGGATCGTCTACTTGTACGTACGGGCCTGCCAATACACGCCGGCCATGTCAGGACTCACCTCGGTGCTGGCGTCCACGACCGTGGCCGCGGTCGTTTCGACTATCGCTCTAGCATTGCTTGTGACAACGTTAGGATTGGCGTTGAAACAGTTGATATCGAAGCAACCATTCCCCAGCAGTGCTCCTCCGTTGATCAAAGGCTGGCCTCTGGCGGGATGTCTATCCTTCTTCGGCAACCGTGTTAAATTTCTGCACGAGGGACGCAAGTCCAATCCGACGGGACAATGCAGTTTCTATTTTGGACCTCATTCCATCGTCGCCTTGTCGGGAGATAAGGCCCGGTCGTTCTTCTACAACTCGCGGGAACTGGACCTGGCAGCTGGGTATGAAACCTTACGCGGGCTTCCGTCGAATGACTCGCTGTACATCATCGTTTTGTGGCCAAGAGGCTGACCCGAGCGTGCGACTCATAGCTTTGCCGGACTCTACGCTGCCGCCCCCAGCGTCAAACACGTCAAGGGCGGCGATATCAGCGCCGGTTTTGCCACCATGTTCAGGCGTCTGATGCACCAGTCACGCCTGACAGACAGCCTCGATCACTACTCGAGTGATACCCTCAAGGGACTCCGAAACGTCGACACGTCTGTTCCCATGGACCCTTTCGCCGTCATGATCAAGATCATTTACTCGCTCACACACCGGACCCTGGGGAGTCATGACGTGTCCAACGACCCGAAGCTGCTCAACAAAACCTTGAGCTACTACGGCCGCATGGACAGGACGTCTGGCATGGATGTCATGTTCCCCGGTTTCCTGACCCCCAACAAGATCCGCAAGTCGGTCGGCGGAGCGAGGCTGTATTGGGCTTTGAAGGCCATCATAGAGGAGCGTCGCAAGACGGGCAGGAGGGAAAACGATGCCATGCAGTACATGATGGATCAGGGTGACAACGATGTAGCCATCGCCTCGGTAGGTCGCGTTCACATGGGAGAGAAGGTCGTTGTCGTTGCGGCTGCTAAATGTCATGCGCCAGTTCATCATTGGCTCCCTCTTTGCGGGACTGATCAACACGGGGTACAATGCCGCGTGGATCCTGGCCTTCCTCGCCAACGATGCCTATTGGTACGAGAAGATGCAAACCGAAGTGGACACATCAGTGGAAAAACATAGAAAGTCAGAAGACGAGACGCCAAGCGAGATCCTATCCCGGCTGTCACTCCACGAATGGGAGAGCGAGTTTCCGCTCATTGACCTGGGCTTGCGTGATTCCATCCGAATGGTCATGGCGAGCACGTCGCTCCGCAAAAACGTCAGCGGCAAAGACGTGGCCATCGGGGGGACGGGAATGATCATCCCGCGCGACGCATATGCGGTATGGACTGCTCAGACCCACGTCCCAGGGCGATACGGAACGTTCAGATGGCTCATGGGATATACAGGTGTATTCGAACGAAGATCCTCACATGACCGACAGCGTCTACAAGAACCCTCTGAGGTGGGATCCCGGCCGCTACATGTCCGGCCGCGAGGAGGACAAACAAGCACCTCACGCCTACCTAGGATGGGGAGCCGGGCTGCATCCGTGTCGTAAGTTCTAGAAGCAAGCCCGCCTGTCATTCAAGACGACGCTCGCTAACAGGAATGAATGCAGTTGGCATGAGAGTAGGCCTCCTCGGCACCGAACCAATCATGGGAAATGTTCCAATGTGCTGACTTGTCTTTTTTCCCATAGTTTGCCAAGCTTGAGATAACCATCACTACGGCCCATTTTCTCGCCATGTTTAACTTTAAGCGAACCGACAAGTACGGCAACGCTCCGTCCGACCCCCTCCCCGACATTGATCGTACGGCAACCATGTCCAAAGAACCGACGCGCAAGATTTATCTCCAGTGCACGCCTCGATCTTAATGGCAGCATCACGTTCTGAGGCTTGACGACTAAGCCCAGAGGCGAAAGGGAAAAGGGGGCCACGAGAAGCACCGTGTTACGACGTGCCAGGTGGCAAGGTATTGTGTTTCTACGAGCTTTGATGGTGGTTTAGATAGTGCAACGGCCATGATGAAACTGGCCCTGTACTACAAAAAATGGGAATAGCACGGGTCTCCTCGTTGGTCTGCCCACACTCGGAGATGTGGCTTTGGCTGTTGGCAATGTGGCCATGAATGTGTGTCGTGCACCATGGGACAGCATGAATGCCCAGTACGTAGCTGCCTGCATATACGATGGTTTTGGGCCAGAATGAGGGTTCCGACATGAGAGTGCAACGTATATATTGACATTGAGACGTGTCGAGGAAGTCGTAGTACCAAGTCAGTATGTAGGCACGTCAATGATGAGTGCGAGTTGACCAGACAGCGCTGAAAATGCACGGTTCGCCCGCTGCCTCAACCGGGAAACGTGGTTGTTGGCGGCGAGGCGTGGAGGCTTGCGTGTCCGGGCCATCCCGGTCCATCGGGGCCCTTGGTCCCGTACCTACGTAGCCACCAACCGACTTTGCCATGACCAATCTACACACACTCAAAGGCCAGTGTGGCTTGTGAGGCTGCCACCCTCCAAGTGTCGTCGACAGATAACAACGTCTGTACGGAGTATGAATGCCGCCATTTCTCCTCTCTCACTCGCACCCATCCTGTTCATCCTTGTTCGCGGCTTTTCTCACCTACATACAAGTACAGGTTTGTGCGACGCACACAAGAACTCGTACCAGGGACCCAATGACCTACCGTTATCTCTCGGACCCTGTTCCCTCCTCCCCAGCCTCCCGCTTTTCTGGGGGCCAGGCCATGCCGTCCGGCCTGATGGAGCTCCAACAAAGAAAATTGGAGGAAATTGTTATCAGCCATGTCACACGCGGCTGCGGATCGTGGCTCAATCCCACACATCGGGCTGGTTGACCTCTGCTTCCATGTACATACAAGCACCCCGAGCACCAGCAAAAGATGGGACGCCAACGAGAGCGAATACTTGCCCCTTGCCCACGGCTTCAGGCCAGGCCAGGCCAGGCCAGGGCAGACCACCAGCCATGCTGAGCTTCCCGCATGAGCTGAGGGGCCGCGAATACGCCCACCAACCAGAGAACTGTCGACAGGCACACAGGTACCCGACCTGACCTGCATGCCGCCTGCTACCAGTAGCACTGCTACCTTAACTACTGCTGTTGCATCGTCCACCTTACTCTCTCTACCTTGGTTGCTGATTGTTCATCTTGTCTGCGGAGCGAGTTGTACGCTCGCAGCATCGGCGCGACAGTCTTGTTGGATATCATTACGGATTCTTTCCTACAGCAATTCGCCTACCCGCTTATCAAGTTGGTGTCTGCTGAGGCCGCTCCCGGCCCAGTGCGACGACAGCTCCACGTTTCGGTCGCAGGATTGCTGCCCAAATGCCCGCGTCGACGACCATGTCGTCTTTTTCTGGCCGTCGTCCAGACCTGGCCGGTCAGGGCATGTCAGATCTCAGGGACGATCGGGAGCTTCCTTTCGCCGACGATCACAGGAAGGTCAGTTGGCGCTCGTCTGCGTTTGATGGCCAGCCTCCGCCGACCTCGAACCGCGCCTCTGTTCAGACGACCATGACGGATGCCCTTACCGAGTCGACCTTTGGTCCCCACTCGCCTGCAGCCTCGACCTCTGCAGCCCATGGCTTAGCCCCCAGACCGCCTTCCTATCAGCGGCACCCTGTCTCAAACGGCTCCGATCTCTTGTCTCGCCGTACGAATCCTGCCCGCAGCGGGCTGCCAAATGTCGACGACGATCAAGCTTCATACAAAGCTTTCTGGGCTGGCCCGACGGACGCTCCCCACGGTCGTCCTGTGAACTCGCGTCATCTACAGCGTGACCTTGACTCGGCACAAGCTTATACCGCTGCGTCGGCCGCGGCACAATCCCATGCTGTTTCCAAGCCGTTGTTATCGAAGGAAGATATGGAGCCTGAAGGCCACTACACGACCGCGAGAGACGACTTTCCCGTCTCTCAAACCCTCCCTATTCAGCCTGCCTTGGCGAGGAGAGGTCCCGGCACTGAACATCCGACGGCCTTTTTCACATCCGTCCCGGCCAAACTCTTGATTAACGAAACTCCAGCGCCGCAACCTCCTCAGTCCTCAGACGCAGGGGCTTCTGGTCGTCGAAAAAAGTTCGCAAACGACAGGTCTCCTCTGCAAAGGCTTGAGCTGACGCTCGACAGCATGACCAAGGAGGAGAAACGAGCCAGGGTTCAGGCAGCAGAACAGAGAGCCAGGCAACGAGCAGCAATAAAAGCTGCAGCAACAGAGGAACAAGCCAGGCCGATTCAGCCCCCAGAGCCGCCACAACCAACCGTCTATCGTCAAACGCACCATCCTCCACCGTCAGCTCCTCCGGTGCCGTCGTCGACTTCCGAACCCTTTCGGCAAATGCATGGCGTGGGGAAACCAGAATCACCCCCACGTCAGGTTGCGTTTCGCTCGAGTCCTCATGAGTCGAATACTCAAGGCCAGGTTGCCGGGGCACCTCAATTCATCGAGAGGCCTGAAAAACCTGCAGACTCGAATAGTGGGTTGCCAAAGCGCAATCTCAGCTTTAGAGAACGCGCCGCACGAGACACCGACACCCGACTATTGGAACAAGATTTGCTTGAGCCTGCTGCTCCTGCGACGGGCGGGATCGGATTCTCCCTGACAAGAACGGGTAGCAACAAGTTGAAAAAAGTTCCGCCAGCAGACGCACGCTATCAGCCAAGAATGCAAGTCCCCAAGCCGAGATCTCAGGGCACAGCACCTGCACCGGCACATACATTTCCGATAGTTAATCGAGATAAGGATCTCCCCTTGGTGCCGTCTTCAGAAGATGCGATTGGACCTCCTCGTCGTCTGCACACCTCACCACTCGCGCCAGACACAAGCCAAGGCTTGCAACGTCGCGTCACGGAGCCAGCCCCTGCATTGCAGCATGGGTCAAATGGATTCCACAGGTTGCCGCCCACTCGAGTCAAAACGATTTCTTTTGACCCGGACACGAAAGGCCCTTCGGAAGCCACTCAGTCCGATGAAACCGTCCATCGTCGTATCCCAAGCTCAGTTTCACAACAACCCGAAACGTTTTCGCCCGGAAACGGCTTGTATAAGCCCCCGGTGTGGATGGATGAATGGCAGAATGCCACCGTGGGTGCCTTGACTGGTGCACTTCTGGCCGTGGATGAGCCTCAGCTGCCGTCTACAGACAGAAACAAGGCATGGTGGGAGACCGCCGGAAGGCGGAAAGACAGTCATTCGTCCAGGGCTCGCAAAGCTGAGGCGTTTGACGGCGAGTACGATGACACAAGTGGTGAGATTGTCGTTTACGCATCTCATTCGGCGCCTGCTTACCATGACCTAGCACCGACGCGGTTCAAGCCAGCTCTACACTTGAGATGTGGGCCATTGCTCAGATACTGCGGGACTCGCCACGAGAAAGTGCCTTCGAGATCACCCAGCCGCAATGTAGCATTTGACCGCGAAATCTGGAGAGGCAGCATCATGATCGTGACCCAGGACAAGGAGTCGTCGTACGAGATTTCCCCTACGCTTCGTCTCTTCGTCCAGCAGATCGAACTCCTCGATCCTCCGCCACATCAAGTGAACGGCGAGCTTCCGCCAGAGTACGTGGATCCTATCTCTGGCCATCCGAAACTGGGAAGAAAAGGAGAAACATTGTATGTGCGCCCCGTGGAGCACCTTGAAGAGAGAAAAGATTTATCTCGAATCGAAACGTACGAGGGACTGTTCGAGGGAGTGAGAAGTCCGCCCGAAGGGCCTCCCCCTGGTGGGCTGGACGAGTTGCCCAATTCTTTCGCGGGACGACAGAAACGGATTCGGGTGGACGGTGAGAAATTGCAAAAGTACAAGGACGTAAGGGGATTCCGTCTACACGCCGAACGAGGATGCACCTTTTGGCGGTTCAATATCGAAATCGAGATGCACGAGAAGCAACAGCGTATCGCCTATCGCATCAATCGCGGGCCTTGCATGGCGTTTTGGGTACCCGCCCGGGCCCAGGCGATGAACATCATGTTCCACAGCTGCAATGGCTTCAGCGCTGGCGTCAGACCTGACGACCTGAGTGGCCCCGATCCCATGTGGCGGGACGTCTTGAACACACATCAATCACGGCCCTTTCACGTCATGATCGGTGGTGGAGACCAGATCTACAACGACAGTGTTGGCTACGAGTGCAGCTTATTCGATCGATGGCTCGATATGCGAACCTCAGCGGACAAGCAAAATGCGCCGTTCTCCGCCGAGATGCAGGAGCAAATGGAGAGCTTCTATCTCGACCGATATTGCATGTGGTTCTCCCAAGGGCTGTTCGGTCTCGCCGCCTCGCAGATTCCCATGGTCAACATGTATGACGATCATGACATCTACGATGGCTATGGGTCCTACCCGCACAACGATATGAAGTCTCCCGTCTTCACTGGCCTCGGTGCGGTCGCGTTCAAATACTACATGCTGTTCCAGCATCAAAGCATCACGACGGAGACGGAAAATTTCGAACCAAGCTGGATTCTTGGTGCGCAGCCCGGCCCGTACATCAAGGAACTCAGTCGTAGCGTCTACCTCTCGCTGGGTGGGAACGTTGCGCTCCTAGCTGTCGACTGCCGAACGGAACGCACGGAGCACGAGATTGTCCGCGACCAGACTTGGGAGAAGATTATGAACAGGCTGTACGCCGAGGTCCGACGAGGCCAAGTCGAGCATTTGCTCGTGCTCCTAGGGGTCCCCGTTGCCTATCCGAGACTGGTCTGGTTAGAAAATATGTGAGTCGAGCCCCCAGAAGCGTGTATGTTGTTTAGTCGATGCTCACAGGTGGCAGATTAACATCGAGATTGATGCATCCGGTCAAAGCCCTGGGCCGAACTGGTGTGTTTGGCAAGGCTCTCAATAATATTGACGGCGGCGCCGAGGTGCTGGACGACCTCAATGATCACTGGACAGCCAAGAGCCACAAACGCGAGAGAAGCATTATCATTGAGGATCTCCAGGATTTGGCGATTGACAAATCGTTGCGTGTCACAATCCTGAGGTGAGTGGAAGGCCTTTTGCCCTAGATTCCGACTCCGCTGACAAGGGAACAGTGGCGATGTTCACCTGGCAGCTGTAGGCCAATTCTTTTCAAATCCCAAGATGGGCCTCGCAAAGCACCGAGACCCACGATACATGCTGAACATTATCTCATCGGCCATTGCCAACACGCCACCTCAGGACGTTATGGCCGATGTCCTCAACAAGCGCAACAAGGTCCATCATTTCGACAAGAACACGGACGAAGGCATGGTGCCTCTGTTTCACCATGGGGTTGATGGCAAAGCCAGAAACAACAAGCACCTCCTGCCTCACCGCAACTGGTGCTCTATCCGCCAGTGGGCGCCTGGCCAGACGCCACCTCCATCACCACCGCTGGCCGGCTACGATGGAAATGCAAGTCCGTCCCCCGAAAGGGCAACCAGTAGAAGCGGAGCTGGAAATCTGTTGCGAAGACTGTCATCGAGGGGACGATCCACCCCAAAGCGCTCGGAAGGAGCATCGTTACGCGGTCCTCGACCTCCTGTCTCCGGAGGCGGAGTTGGATTCTTTCGAAGTCTCTCTCGACGAAACGTGTCCGACGGCCCCGGACCGGCTAAATTGACCCGGTCACAGTCCCTGGATCGTGGGGGAGGACCTGGCAAGTGGAGTTCATTTGGACTTGGCCGACCAGGAAGTCGAAGCAGGCCAGACGATGGCGGCATCAATGGTGAATGGGGAGACGAGAGGGAGTACGACGAAGAGGAACAGCGACATCCCGCCCGTGCTGGCTCACATCGCCTCCGGGGCGGAGACGGTCCCATGGAATACGAGACAGGAGATGATTCGTACTTTACAGCACGACCCACGCAAGGAGCACAGATGACAGGCAATGCCTCGGGTCCAATAGCGGCGGACAGCACGCAGCCGCCGGCTCGCCCCTTCCACCGCACACCAACTGGACTCTCGGCGAAGCAAATGCGCAAGGCTGATGAGCTTGAGGTGGACATTGAGGGCGGGCTTGACATATGCCTCAATGTGGAAGTCAACCCTCGAGACCCGGCGGGTATCACGGTGCCCTATCGGATCGTTGTGCCGAAGCTGCAGTACGAGTACAACCCGGCGGTGGATGAGCCCCCTACTAACGATGCGGTACCTCAACCGACCGGCCTGAAGCGATTTCTGAGCCTGCGGAAGAAGCCGCCCAAGAAGCCTCGGCCACAGCAGTTCGACGATGAGGATGAGTCAAGTGATGATGACTTCGATGAGCGTCGAGGGTATTGAAGGGCAAATTGAGCTCGTAGGTGAGCGTGCAAATATCTAGGGTTACACCTTGCGGTGCGCTGAGGGCCTGATCTTGGTCCGGCTCTTTCTTCTCAGCACAAGAACAGGGGCAATGGTTAGGCATAAACAGGTCTACTATCTGTATTGGAAAGCGGTAGCAATTCGTGGCATGGCCAAGGGATTGCATCATGTATTGAGCAGGCGTACACTGAAGGCAATCAACATCATCTTTAGTAGCTCAAAGTATATAAATACGCGTACAGCGGGAGGTGACTGGAAGTGATAGGGCTCGCGGCCATGCACGGCTCCCGCGGTGCAGGCCAAGCTTCGCGGGGTGTCCGCCTCCAGGCTACCTAGCTCCCTACTAGTGGAGCGTGGGGGGAGACTCGGGAGAGGTACATACTAATGGTAGCTCGGCGGCGATCGACGACCAGTATTATGTAGCCACGCTGGCGCGATTCCTCCAAAGTCAATCCGCTTGCGAATCACCCGACTCATTCATTCCTCTATAGAGATAACAAAGTCATAATTCCTCTCGCAATTTTCTTTTTCTCGCCTACCTCTCCATTTCTTGAACATTATCCATCCATCATCCATTCATTCCGGTATCTGTTCAATTCGCTCCTCCTAGCACCGACCTTGTCCAGGACCGCCAGCGTCTCCCTTGCGTCAAGCTTCGTCCCCTTTTCCACCGACAACAAGCATCCTTGAGCTTCCTTCGCATCCACGGAAAAACCGCTCAAGCTACATTCAGATCCATCCTTCTACGACGAGGCGATTCTTCTCTTCTTGTTCCGTCTCCCTCTGGGAGAGGCGTCATGGCGCCGCGATGTCTCGTCAAGCTCCGCCCTTGACGAATAAGCTCAACGTTGCGACGAACCGATTCTACGTCGCCGTCCGAAGACTGGTCTCCACGCTATGGACATGGATCAGTGGCCCTGGCAAATACACGGTGACCGTGTTGCTGGCCAGGCTGATACATCAGATTCGCCGCAATCTCACAGCCAACAGGCTGATGAGCTTCCCGCACCTCGTGGTTTTAGTCTGGATGGTATTCCTGCTCTGGGGAGAGAGATGGGTGTTCGAGAGCAACGTGGACAGATGCGATTGGAATCACTGGGAGAAATGGGTAAGGTGGTCGCATCCACATCCGGTTGGACAACATGCTAACGAAGCCTGCAGCCGAAGGGGGCTCATCCTCACCACCTCGTCTTCATCGCCGACCCTCAAATCATCGATCCGCACTCGTACCCCGGCCGTCCCTGGCCCATGGAGCCATTGACAATCCTCATCACCGACAACTACATGCGCCGCGCCTACAAAGCCCTGCAGCGCCAACTCCGCCCCGAGAGCCTCTTCTTCCTGGGCGATCTGTTCGACGGCGGACGCGAGTGGAAGACACACCAAGGCACGTTCGTCGATCCGAAATGGGGCTCCGGACGGTCCAAGGAGGAGAAAAAGCTAGTCAACAAGTGGCACCGCAAGTACGGCCACGACTACTGGCTGCAAGAGTACCAGCGCTTCAACGACATCTTCATCGCCGGCTGGAACGCCGGCGGAGACAAGCCCGGTCCGTGGCAGAGGGGGAGGAAGCTCGTCGCCAGCCTCCCGGGGAACCACGACCTGGGCTTCGGCGCGCAGATCCAGCTCCCCGTCCGAGACCGCTTCAACGCCTACTTTGGCGACGGGAACCGCGTGGACGTGGTGGGCAACCACACCATCGTCTCGGTCGACTCCGTCTCGCTCAGCGCCGGCACCTCCGCCTTCAAGAACAGCCACGACCTGCGACCCATCTACGGACCCGTCAACGAGTTCCTCGACGGCGTCCAGTCCGCCAAGAGAAGAGCGGCCCGCGAAGAACTCGGCGTCTGGCACGACCATCTCGACCCCTTCAAGCACAAACACCTGGTGGAAGAGGTTGACAGCGCCGATGGAACGCGCGTGTCTCGCGATCCGGGGTCGCCCGACTTTCCTACCATTCTCCTCACGCACGTACCGTTGTATCGCGAACCAGGAACGCCGTGCGGGCCCCAGCGGGAGCACTGGCCGCCCAGCAGGGGCAAAACGACGGCGGATCGCGACGACCGCAACGCCATCAGCGTCTCGGCAGGGTACCAGTACCAGAACGTGCTCTCGGAGGAAGACTCGGTCAAACTGGTCAAGAAGGTCGGCAACGTCGTGCACGTCTTCTCCGGCGACGACCACGACTACTGCGAAGTCGTGCACTCCAAGGCCAAGAACAAGGTGCGCGAAATCACCGTCAAGAGCTTCAGCATGGCCATGGGCGTCCCCACCCCGGGCTTCCTCATGGTCAGCCTCTACAACCCCGTCGGTCCCGAGGGGAAGCCTCTCCCCGGCACGCCCGAGACCACGCTGCAGACGCATCTGTGTCTTCTCCCCAACCAGATCCACACGTACATGAAGTACCTCTCCTTCATCGTCGTCAGCGTCGTCGTGCTAGCCCTCCGCGCCTTCCTCGTCCCCGTCCTACACCTCACACCCTTCGCTCTCGATCCCGCGGAGCCCTCGCCCCCCTTCCTCCTCCCCAGCTACAGGGAGAAAGCCAAGGCAGAACCGCCCATCCTGCCCGCCAGCGACGCGTCGCCCAAAGCCAACGGCAGCGGCGCCCACTGGTCCTCGAGACGGACGACCCACGGCCGTCGTCTCACCTCTGCCACAGGGCCGCGCATCAACCTCGACGAACATCGCTTCTTCGTCGACCAAAACTACGACGCGCACGGCGGCATCAGGACGTGGAAAGCGGCCATCAGAGGACGCAGAACGCTGGGCAGGGAGCTGTGGACGAGCTTGTGGCGCGTCGCCTGGATGACCGTCTCGTTCTGGGTCTACCTCGCCAAGACAGAATAGAAAAACGATTCTTGTTTTGTTCACTGGCGTTTTCTACGCGTGATTTTAGCCTCTGGGACTTTTGATAGGATTTTACTTTGTACAACATGACGACGTGTAGCCTCATAAAAAAACCATCCTCTGTGTTTTCCCTCGTGACAGACTGTGTCCAAGCAAAGGCCCTTATCGTCCTCCGCGTCTCGATATGCCGATCCTTTCGTCCCGTCTGCGTCGCGGACTTTCCGTCGCCGCCGCGCTACCCTGGCCGCTGCTGTCGTCTTTTTGCTGCTGCTGCATCTGCTGCTGCTGTATCTGCTCCTCGCGGGCGCGCATGTCTTCGTACGCGGCGACGTCTTCGGGCGTCAGGGCCAGTGTCGTGGGTGGACGGCGGAGCATGTTGGGCAAGCGTGTGATGGGTGTGGCAAAGCTGAACCGGGGCGGATATCGTCGTGTGTTGCTGGACTTGGACGACTTGACGTTGTCGCTGCTTGAATTTGGGTGCTGTGATTGTGTGGAGTAGTAGTATGTAATCGCCTAGGCCCTTCGTGTC
Source organism: Torrubiellomyces zombiae (assembly GCA_018831705.1). Lineage (NCBI taxonomy): Eukaryota > Fungi > Ascomycota > Sordariomycetes > Hypocreales > Ophiocordycipitaceae > Torrubiellomyces > Torrubiellomyces zombiae. Next base: position 48,916 of record JADHZA010000012.1, on the reverse strand, counting down.
GTAGCTCCGCGGCTCCTTCGGTGGCGTCTGCCAAACCCCTCCCACTGTGTGTTGCGAGGGGGGATCAATATTGCTGGTAGTAGTTCAGGGAGGTCGAGACCTTTGCTAATAATAGACTTCACTTATTCATCACGGCATGCTTCTTCATAGTGACACTCCATATGAGGGAAAAGGCTCCGTTTGAATTCATCGTGTTGTCATTGCTTGATATCTCGATTTCACCTGTCTAGGTAGGTACTTTATCCATGTAGCCATGACTGAATGATCCGTCACTTTCCCCCCCAAGCCGGTTATTACCTAAGTCAACAGTCATAACGCCGTGACCTTTGCCCGCCAACAACCCAAACTCCTGGCTAAATGCTCGACAAAAAACAACTCAACACACGGTTCTAAAATGCCTCGCAGTGCAGCTGAGCCGCCTCCCACTCGAGGAACTGGCCCAGGTCATCCGTGAGGTTGCAGCTCATCGGGGCCACGTTGGCCATCTCGGGCTCCATGTGCCTAGGCTCCTCGTCTCCGACGACCAGAGGTCGCGTCACTGTTCTGGGCTTGTTGGAATCCCGCAGCATGTAGTGCTTGGGCGAGCCTTCAGGCGTCCAGTACCGTCTCGGGCCGTGACTGCGGTAAAACTTGAGCGCACGGGGCGTCTCGCACGTGTCTTCCATCTCGGTGTCGACGGGGATGGGCAGCTCCATGTCCGAGCTGATGCTGGACGACGGCGACGACGAGAGCATGGGTGGTGGCGGTACGGACTCGTCATCGAATGGCAGCGGCGCCGAGGTATCGACGACTTGCAGTTGACCTGCCGACTCGAACCCCAGCGTGTCGAACCAGGCGATGACGTCGTCGGCCATTCGCTTCTCTTCTTCCTCTTGCGTGTCCGTGGCCAGGTCTCCGGCGCCTCCTAGGATGGCCATTTGATACGCCTTCCAGTCTACGCTGTCGTCGATGTCGCCATCGTCCATGTTGTGTCTTAGGCGGTTCAGGTCCGCGCGCAGGAATGTGATGGGGCCGTGCTGGAAACCAGGAGTCAGTGGTGATAGGAGCGTGCTCTTGAGGTAGATGTGGTCGGTTTCACTCTCGGCGTATGTGGATGAGGCTTCTCCGTCGTCTTGGCCATCGCACGTCGATGACAATTCTCCATCAGCCTGTCCATCGCTTTGGCTCTGAGCAGAGTCCTCTGGTAGGGGGGTGGTAACTTCGGGTATCGTGGGTAATGAAGGCCTGCGCGCCTTGCTGGTGTGTCGCGTGGGGTTTTTGGGAGGCGGCGTGGCGTGGACGATCCTATCCAGCGTGATGCCGTCGCGGAAGCTCCTCCTGGCCAGTTGACCTGCACTGCTGCCGCGCGGCGGAATCATGCCGGGCTCTCCCGCGGTGTCTGAGGATTCTCTCGTCGACGACGCCTGGTTTCTCCCCCCGTCCAAACGCTTGTCGTCTTTCGACCCCTGGGACAACAACCGCTCCAGGTGAAAAGGGCCGTCTGACTGATCGCTTGCGATGGAATCCGTCGAGCCCGATGGGAACTGCTCTGCGTTGCGACGGATTCGGCTCCTCTGGCGCCGCATGATCCTGAGCTGCTCCAGACGGGTTGGCGACACCATCTCGTCGGCCTGGATGCGTCGGAAGCCATGGTTGGTGAGGAAGTCGGATATCCCACACGGCAGCGTCCATTTGGTCCCCTTCGGGTGTGGCCGGCCCTGCCACAGCTCCTTGGCCTTGCTCTTCTTTGTAAACTTCTTCTGACCTGCAGATCGCTCCGAGTGGCACATATCGTCATCTTGCCTTTGATTTGAGGTGTTTTCGATGGTAGGGTTGGGCATTGTTGGTGTTTCCGAAACAAGGGTGGATGAGACGGACGTCTCGGGGAGTTTGGAGATCCAACAAGCCAGGCTTTGTGCAGAGCCATTGTCATGGACAGCCTGGGGAGCTGCTTGTTGTTGTTGTTGTTCAGGTTCCTCCTGGAGGGGCTCCTGGACAGTGGCCACCGACGTCTCTTTGTTGGACTGTGCGGCGGTGGCGGGCCAGACGTCCTCGGGTGCAAGCTGGGGGAGATACCTGTCGACGCCAATGTCGGACAAAGGGGAGGCGGAGCGTGACGACTCGTCGTTCTCGCTTGGGATGCTCTCCAGCACGCCGACAAAGTTGCGCAACCGGGCAGTGCGGTCGGGCGAGTCGGCCTCGCGGGCCAACTGTCGTGCGCTAAGCAGGATCTCGCGGCTCGAGCGGGTGACATAGCCAGGATGTTGGTCGTAGGTGTCGCCCGCCCATGCGTCGCCGACGCTCGTGCTCGTGCTCACGCTGGGGTCGCTGCTGTGGCCGCTCCGGCTGCTCGGCCTACTGCTGCAGGACGACTCGGACGAGCGGTTGTACTGGGCAAATCGCAGACACGACATGGGCTCCGAGGTCTTTGCCACACGGCCCAGCCTCGGCGACGCGGAGCGCTCCCTCCTACCCGGTGACAGCCAGGACAAGGACCTCGACGATGCCAGTTTCTTGGTGGGGGACGCAGCCGACCTGCGCAGGTTGATCTGTCCGTCGTGCGAGGAGGACCGCTCGCGCGTGAAGTCCTGGTCGAGCGGTTGGCCGTGGTTGACGGGCGTCCATCCCCGGACAAAGGGCCGCAAATGGCCATCCATGACGGAAACGTGTGTGCGCGCGTGCGTGTGTGTACCAATATGTGAGAGTGTTGTGTAAGTGAGTTTGGTTCGCATGCGTTATCCTTGGTTGCAGTCGTTGGTCCAACAGACGGGGAGCTGTGAATAACTCAAACCATGATGATGATGATGATGTTTCTGTTGTTGTTGCAAAAGAGAATCCCCCCGAGGTTCGATGGCATATCGTCGTTATAGCCGGATTTCGATTGGGGGGGGCCTAGGGATTGGGAGTTTGCGTGGGATGGCCAGCCTTGATATTCAACGACTCGCGGGCTTTCCCACCCCCATGTGCAACAGGCGTGGACGAGCCAGACGCCGTCGCCGCAACGTGTGGGGGGAGGAGGGGAGGGTGTGTGGTTGTCAGCCAGGCGTGGCCCCCGGCGTCCGGGGCGCCCCACACAGCCCGTTCATACCTGTACAGTGAAGTAATTACAGTAAAGAAGACAGCAGAAGAGCACCGCAGATCAAAGATCAATTGCAATTGTTGGTTAGCGGCGGGGTAGGGCAGGTACCTAGGCGGCCTGTAGTGTAGGGACAGCTAGGTACACCTGAAGCTGCAGGCACACACAGTACCACCACTAACGCCCTACTAGTACATTAGCACATCGTACCTAGGGCCCCATGGCTAAACCCCCCCCAAGGTACATACGTACGACAATAGCAGGCAGGCAGTCGCTTCCATTGTGTGCCCCCCCCCCCCCCCCCTGGCTCTCTGTTTTTCCCTTGCATGTTCGGCCGCAACCAGAAGCTTGCCTGCCCCCGGTCATCTATTCTTGTAAGCCGTGGTGGTTATTTTCCCGCTCCTCCCACCCGGCGTCTAATTCTGGTACTGACGGATTCCACGACCTGGGTGAATAATTGGCATTATCTCCCCCCTCATCCAACAGGAATCTTTGCGTTTGTTGTGAACATCCATTCCCCCTTGTAACGAACCATTTCGTTATTCAGCTTTAGTTTGTTGTTTCTTACTTTCCTTTCTGCCCCCAGCGGTTCGCACGATTGCCCCCCGATGTCGAAGCCGTTGACAGGTCAAGCCACATCGCAGCGACCGAGGCCGCCAGCGCTAGTCTGCGAATAATTAAGGTCGACAGCCTTGGGGGGGGGGATCCGCCCCTTCAGCCCACCCCCTTTTGCATGGCGTACTTGTAGTTAGCATGTATGTATGTATTCGCCATGACTGGTCAAACGGTAATGGCCGCTTCCCTCAACACGCTGGAGCCGAGTGTGGGATGGAGGTATGTATGTATGTACTACATACTAGTAGCTGTCAACCATGTCTGCTCGTTCGGCATTGAGGGGGATCGGATCCATACATTTTCCCATACAGACAAGCATGGTAGCCGAACCTCCCCCCCCCCCCTTCATCCATGTCTGTCGGCCTGGGGTTTCCCTGACGATAAGGACGACAGCCGGGTGGTTCATCCATAGCACCATGACAGGCACATGGAATGTCGTCATTCGCTCTCGCGAGAGGGTGTTTGCCATGGCCCTACCTATGTATGTATGTGTGTACTTGGCGAGTCAGATGCATGCAGCTATGTACTACTGTATGTTGTCTCTCTTTCTCCCCATCACTGACTGCCGAGATAACCCATCGTGGGACACCTATCCGCCATTGTAGTCTGTATGATCCATTGTGTCCTTCATTCCACGGTGAAAGCCGCAGCGAAGTCTTTGGAGAATCCATCCGCCCCGCGCGGTGGCTGGAAAGAAAAAAAACCTTGGCTGCCCCAGGCCCCCCCCCGCGGTGGATGTTTGTTCCTGCAGCGCACATGCCATGCCACGACGACCACGAGACTTGGCTCGGGAAGGGCTCGCTGAACGGATGGGGGATGGCGAATGGAACGCACAGGGTCCCCCCCCATCCTCCTCCTCCGGGGTTCCTAAATTGGTATATTCGTGCCAATGACTGACTGGTTGCCTTGGCGGTAGTGCGAACTGCTCGATGGCCCGTTCGAGGCGCCGGGGGGGGTGTGGTGCAGAACTCCATGCGACGCGGGCATCCTGGTCGGAAGAAGCAGGCCACGAGATCCTAATTATCGAGCGCTGCAAAACAGAGCAGGGCAGGGCAGGGCAGGCGATGCCACCGTTTATCTGCATATCTAGCTGTACGTACTGCCTGTAACATGTAAGGTCCATACATACATACATGATGGGCATCATATAGTCGTTCGCGAACAATAGCCGCGATAGCGACATGCATGCATGCATCACCGCGTCCCACCTGTTTCCATACATACATGCATACATACATACAAACAGACATACACGCATCCATAGACACCCCATCCAATCTGCCATGATCGCGCACACTCGAATCGCGCGGAAGCGACCATGGCAACGAGAAAGGATTTCGCCACGACAGAGCAGACAAACAAACGCCCCGGCCACAGTCTGGCAGGTTCCGGGCTGCTGGAATCGGTGGCGGCTTGCTTCTCCCGGCCGTGTCAAGGTGTGGCGTGGCGGCCGACCCTTTTTCCGTCCCTTATTGTCGTACTGGCTGCGGAGTCCGGAGTAAGCAGGCCCTCCCCCTCTGCTGCTACATACCAGCAAGCAAGTAAACGGAGCAAGCGATCCCTGAAAGCCCTCGAGAGGTATGTATGCGTTTACTGAGCACCATGGTTGCAACTTGCACGTACATCACGAATGGATATCCCCATACGCAATGACGTCGTATTTCCCCCCCTCCTCCTCCCTCAATGTTGGAACTTTGTTTCTGCGAGGTGAATAGGAGAGAATCGCGGCAAGCTCCATTGGCTTGCTTCGCGCGCTTCGCTCTGGACCTCGAGTCTCGGTGAAGCAAGGTGCCACAAAAGGGAAAGTATTGTTTTCTTCGGCCTCGGGCCAGGATAGCTCCGATGTGGGCAGCCACGTTTGTGCCCGCCGGATCAGCTCTGCTTCCGATGTACCTTGGCTGCCTGTCGTGGGTGGGCGGGGTACTTGCACACGTTTTCGTCTGGTCGTCCGAAACTAAAAACCAAACGACAGCACTGATTAGATGGACGGTGTCGTTGAGCAAAGGTCTCAGCTTTTTGCCTGGACAGCTGTGAAATACATTCTGCGATTGGTAGTACGACGATCGAGCAACTTTGGTTTTTAGTGGTGTACAACCGCACAAGATACTATTTGTATGTTGTCCCCGGTGTCGGAGCTGCACTGACACTGTGTACGGAAAACATACCCGTAGTATGGATATTTATATACGCACAGAGCACAGCCCATCCAGAGACCCGAAAATAACACCGAGTCCGCCGCAAAGACCCGCCGCAACGACGCACAAACCACTGTCATTCAGTTGCGAAAAAAAAACTTAGTGCCAAATATAACGTGTGTAAGCTGAGTATGAGCAAACAGCTACAGTTCCCATCCCATACGCATCGCTACGACCGTAGGTGTGTCACCGAGCGTAAAACACAAATAGTATTGCAACGTGGTTAGTACATACTTATTATTCACCCTTATTTAGGTCCACGGCGCATGCCCAAGTGTGTGCATGTTGGGTTGGCCCGCTTGAAACGGCGGGAAACCCTCCAACCCGCGCCACCGGTCCGAGGTGAGGTTCAGCTCTTACCATTTCGGTTCGGCTCTTCCATCTCGATACATCGTTTGTACCAAGTAGTACTTGCACGCGCCCGGAAGCAGCGAAGCTTTGGATAGTCAAATGGGGACAGAAACTTCTTTGTGCATTCCCTCCTCCCTTCCCATTGTGTGCCGGCCCGCCGTGGCCAGTGCATCCGCGCGGGGGGGGACGAAATGTACATACAATCCCCAGAAATATCTCCCGTCTGGGGGTAAATATATCATCGTCTGCTTCCGGACATGGCCCTCTCGAAAAGGATGAAAGGACTGCAGCTGACACGGACAACAGGCCAGGCTAGGCAGGCAGCTTCCCGCGGTTTACTGCTTCTCTTCTGCTGCATGTTCTAGCTCAGCCCTGGTGCTTGATCCCGCTCTCACATATTACATGCTCCATGCATCTGAGGTATCCATGTCAAAGTACATGCTCGTACGTAAAACTGGTACTTAAATGACCTGGAGCAGCGTTTGTCTGCACAACATGCCGTTCGCTTCGCCTCCCTCCTCTGCAGCTACATACATATATGTATGTACATATGTACGTACGTACATCTGACAGCTCGTTTGCAGAGCCACACCCGGTTTGGGTTATGCCGCGCCCCCAAAAGCTTATAATGTTGGGTGAGGCGGGCATCTGACTGACATGGGCTTATCGAGGTGGCAATCATGACCTTGCCTCGACGTCATTGTGTCGTTGCGAGAGTGGGCTGGCTGTGCGCCGCTGATAGCATACAGGGCCTGCGTCATCTGAGGCCTTTCTTTCTTCTTCGAATAGTTCATTCTCTCTCCGTCTGTGATAACGCCATGAGTGCCCTCGCCGAGAATGTCGATGCCAGCTGGTTTCGCACTGTAAAACATATACTACACGTATTAGTTACCATACAAAGGCAGACGCAAACGATCGAGGCCTGTCTGCCGTTTCTTTGTCCCACGTGGTTGATCCCAGTCGTGCACGTTTGCAAGGGTGTGTTTTCTTTTTTTTTTCGCTTAGGCATGGCAAACGTTCTGACCACGCACCCCCCCCCCTTGACTTGTCTTTTATCCACCTTGCACGAAACGTAGTCGATCGCTCCTATCCGTCTCACGTACATGATCTCTACATATGTATGCAGCTGGCTATTCACAGACGTGGTCGTTTGGAGGGAGAAAACAGCATGGTGCCGGCATGAGCGAGACATGCAGGCTCTCGTCAGCTTCGTAGCCAAGTCGTAAGCCTCGTCATCGACGGCATGTTGCCCACGGGCAAGATCACACACGCTTGGCACCATCCACGACATTTCACCGCTTGTTGACTTCCCAAAGCTAAAGCTTGCCAGTCGAGCTTGTCTCTTGGCTACCCATGCTAGCTACACTGATCCCATGGCTACTCGCTCGCCTCTTCATCCTCCTGTAGCACAAACGGCACGAACCGGAAATCGAGAAAGCTCCTCTTACCCCCTTCCATGTCCACCATGAACTGCACGCTCAGCACGCCCTGTCCGTCGCCCCGTAGACTCACCTTGCTCGCGATGCGCATCGCCTCCGTCGAATGCTTGATAAAGTCAAACTTGTACGTCTGCGACCACCGGTCCATCACGGTAAACGTCTCGAGAAGGTCCCTACCCCTCGCAAAGTCCACGCCCGAGCTGCCGAGGTCGCCTGTGCCCGCCAGCGACAGGAACGGCGGCGTCCTCGTTGCCGTCATGGTGAGGCGTGACGGGGCCGTCGGCGAGATCTCGGCGAGGGAGTCGAGGAGCGACCGCGACGACATGATGATCTTGAAGGCTAGGTCGTTGCGGTCAAACGGGATGTCGTCGGGCAGCTCAGGGAGGTAGGTCGTCAAGCCCGCTGTGGTTTTGACCCCGGACTCCTCGATCGTCACTTTGAACTGGTCACCCGCTTCGGCGTAGAGGAGCGTGCAGGTGCCCGAGATTCCCAACGTCTGGTTGCTGAAGGCGTCGGGTCGGTAGTTGCGCAGGTTGCTGCGGTAGGAATCTTGCTCGGCCTTGTGAGCGCGCGCGGCCACGTCGACGGCGCCGAAGATCTGGAGAACCTCGAGCAGGGAGGCCAGCGGGATTTGAAAGTGCGGTAGCTCCGGAGGGTCGTCCTCCTCCGTCCGTGGGAGGTTTACACTGTAAGCCGAGAAGAGAGCCTTGTCCAGGAATGCAACGCCTGCAACAGCGCACATCAGCCTCAGAGGTCTTACCCAGCTTCGTGTTCAGTTATTAATCACCTTGCATGACCCTGGCGTTATCCGCCGCAAACCGTATCCCTTCCTCGGTGATTTGAACGTGGACTCGGGGCGCAAAATTAATGCATCGCAGAAGCTGGTACAGCGGTCGAGTAGACGTGGCGACGGCGCGAAAGATGGGCGGCGCACTTTCGGGTGCCATCGTCCTCGCGCAGCCAGAATATTGTGACAGAAACAGCAAGTCAATTCGTCTAGAGAGCAGCCAACGAGGGGAAAACAATGCAAAACAAAATCAAATGCGTCTTCTCCTTTCTTTGCCCCCTTATGTGCTTTCAATTATCGTACAACAGTGAGTAGCTGAAGTGGATGGCGTCTTCAGCGACGTAATAGGCTTCGGGTATCTCAAACGTAGACGCCGACCGCGCAGAACATGTATACGACGCCAAAGCTGTGGCCGTTAGCGAATTGATTCATGGTCCCAGCAAAATAGGATGTGATCCACGTACGCAAGCGCGAGAGATGCAGGGATTCCAAGAACGGCCACGTTGACGAGGGATCGATCTGTGTGAGGTATCGCCGTCAGCATCACCGAAGCGGGTATTCGCCAATGGCCAGGCGTAGAAAGCGTACTCAATGCAAACAACCCAGTGATGAGCAGGCCCAGAGATATAAGTGTAGACCCCACGAAGAATTGGCTGCCTTTGCCAACGGTAGGGAGAAACGGGCTGCCAGCAGCAGCTTGCCAGTGCGCAGACAGCGTGGAAGCCATGTGCCTGGCCTTTCGGGTAAGGGGGAGAGTCGAGAAAAGGAGTCGATAACCGCTTGTGTAGTTGGATTGCTTTCTTACGGAGTCGTACAAGCTTGGTCCTGGAGAAGACAGGCCGCGATCACAACGACTGCGGTCTCTAAACAGAAGCGGAATGCTGATGATTATATCGTCTTTTCTTCAGAATCACGTCGAGACAGCTGTCCAGTCGATAAGCTGTTGTCCCCGATAATACCAAGCTAGGTCTAGCGGCGTTGCAACCATGGCCGATAGGTTGGGATACTATTACGTAAGCTTTGCTCACATCCACACATCATCAACGGCGCGTATACTCCGTAGTACCACTCCGTACAGTATTACCCCAGCAATCTGGAACCGTAACTTGTAGATCCTCGAATCTTCAAAAGTCAAGGAATGGCGGCGATGAGGCCGTACGTGATGGGACTCGCATTCAACCATGTCTGAGACCAAGATCGACAGCCCCATGGAAGGCATCAATGGTTTGCATCCCCCGAGTGTATCTGTGTACCCTGAGCATCGGACACTGACATTCGCCACCAGATGCGAAGCGCAAGGCCAGCGAGGACCCGTCCTCACCCTCGGCTGCCAAGCGCGTCAAGCACGATGAGCCCGACGATACGAAGCAGGACAAGGGAATTCAATTCATGAAGCCGATCCCATTTCCGGAAAAGGTACCGATGCGCTCCGCGTTCTTCCGCTTCTCCCGTTGCGATGTTTACGACTGTGACTAATACGATCCCTAGCCCGCCGTTATCGAAGAACGAAACGGCGAGATTGAGTTTCGCGTAGTCAACAACGACAACGATCGAGAATCCCTCATCATCCTAACAGGACTCAAGTGCATCTTCCAAAAGCAGCTACCAAAGATGCCCAAGGACTACATTGCGCGCCTCGTCTACGACCGAACCCACCTCTCCATCGCCATCGTCAAGAAACCCCTCGAAGTCGTCGGGGGCATCACCTACCGCCCCTTCAAAGGTCGGCAGTTCGCCGAGATCGTCTTCTGCGCCATCAGCTCCGACCAGCAGGTCAAGGGCTACGGCGCCCATCTCATGTCGCATCTCAAAGACTACGTCAAGGCGACCAGCGACGTGATGCACTTCCTCACCTATGCCGACAACTATGCTATTGGCTATTTCAAGAAACAAGGCTTCACCAAGGAAATCACGCTCGACCGCAGGGTGTGGATGGGCTACATCAAGGACTACGAGGGCGGCACCATCATGCAATGCTCCATGCTTCCTCGCATCCGCTACCTCGAGGTCGGCCGCATGCTGCTCAAGCAGAAAGAGTGCGTGCAGGCCAAGATCCGCGCCTATTCCAAGTCGCACATCGTCCACCCCCCGCCGAAGCAGTGGAAGAACGGCGTGCTCCCGCTCGACCCGCTTGACATTCCTGCCATCCGCGAGTCCGGCTGGTCCCCGGACATGGACGAGCTGGCGCGTCAGCCGCGCCACGGCCCCAACTACAACCAGCTGCTCCACCTGCTCAACGGACTGCAGAACCACAACTCGGCGTGGCCGTTCCTCGTGCCCGTCAATAGAGACGACGTGGCAGACTACTACGACGTGATCAAGGAGCCCATGGACCTCAGTACCATGGAGAACAAGCTCGAGGCAGACCAGTACGCCACGCCCGAGGACTTTGTCAGGGACGCCAACCTCGTCTTCGAAAACTGTCGCAAGTACAACAACGAGAACACCCCCTACGCCAAGTCGGCCAACAAGCTGGAGAAGTTCATGTGGCAGCAGATCAAGGCCGTTCCGGAATGGTCCCACCTCGAGCCGGAGAAGTAGGAATCGAGGCCGAGTACTGCACCGCTGCACATTCCTCCCTCGCCCTCGCGGACGCGACAGTCCCCGATGCCCCCTGAAGCTGTGCCGGAGGCGTGGAAACATGGTCCTCGGTGTTGGAGGGCATGCGCAGAGACCCGTCCCTGCTCCACGTCCTCTTCGTCGGAATCGTCAATGTCCAGCGTCGACTCCACGATGTTGTCAAGCATGTTCGACGCTTCGACGCCACTCGATTCTACGGCCCGGTCCGATGCCAGGTCGAGAGGGACCAGGGGAGATGACACTGACCACGACGCAACCGAGTCGGCGTCAGTGTCACCAGCGTCATCGGAATCCTACGCAGAACCAACGACAACGACACGAACACCGATACGAACTACTCGTCGTACAGCAGTATCGATGAAGCGACCGAAGATGAAGTGGGCGACTAAGAAGCTGGACTGAGATTGGCTGTAAGATTGAGTTTAGTATATCTGCGTCAAGGCGTTGGGGCGTGTGCTCATTATTCCGGTATGGGTTACGTGTTAATAGCTCCTTTATTATGAGCGTAGCAGCTACGGGAGTCTGGACAGTAGCGTTTGGAAATGCTCACAGAGAACGCCTGTGTTTGTTCGCTTGTGGCCTGCTCAAGCATAGGGGTGTTTACAGCAGCGAGTTGGATTACTGCATGTCGAATTTTGTCATCACGAGAGGCGAGGCTGATGAAATCTCATATCTTCATTAGTAAAATGAATCGCTAGCTCCCAAAACATGTGAAAAACAAAAATCATGGTCCAGTCACGTCTTTGCAAAGCCAGCATCCGAAGTCAAGATGTGACACTGGACCCTGGGGCGATCTGTCCCGGACAGCAGCCCTTTGCATCAGAGCAGCGAACAACATGGAAAGTATCCACCCTCTGCCCCGTCGTATATTTAGCTTCCCAAATTCCCACCTACCAGGACTAGGCTCGCTTGATCTTCCTCCACACACACTACGTATCAGTCTCCCCGAGACTGTGACGATATATCCGCGGAGTTCCATTAGGTGAGGATGAGGGAAGGGACTCGCTTGCTCTGGGGGAAAAATCGCTTTGAGTTTGAAAGGCGGTTACCCATGGCAACCAAGGTCGGGATGACATTCGCTAGGAGGGTGAAGAAAACGCTCGAATATTCTGTCGAGCAAGAAGGGCTGCCGAAAATCAGGACATGCACGCCACATCAGGAGCGAGTAGCGCGGGTGCCTTGTCGCTGCTGCGGATGAGATCGAGGGGAAAGCCTCGCCGCGATCAGCCTTCGCGCCGCCAGATCGCCATTGGTAGCGAGTGGTGAGTTCTCCGTATCGGACTGGTTGGGCAGACGGGTGAGAGACGCGGCAGTTGTAGGATCCCGGATGCGCGACCGTGTGGGCGAATTGCCCGGTGGAACTGCTGGGAGATGTATGCGCAACGGCTCAGCGGTCTCGCCCGGCCGGACCGGCGTCTGTGTGGCAATATAGGTTGGTCGGGATCCGAAAAGCCCCTCGGAAGTCTCGCCGGACAAGTTGACGCGGGCTGTGACCCGGTGGTGTGCCGAGGGCCGCAGACGCAAGATATCGGGAGTGTCGCTCGCCCGGATTCGTCTAGGCGAGTCGGAGGAGGAGGCTGTCGTGTTGCTGCGACGGGAGGACTGGTTGGAGAACTGGCCCGACGACAGAGCCTCGCGGTACCAGCGATCCCAGGCCTCGTCGAGCACGACGCTGGCATCGCCGTCGTCTCTCTGGGCGGCGCGAGCGCGAAGTTGTTCGTTGAGCGGGACTCCCACGCTTTCCAGCTGCTCGTCGTCGCTCGTGTCATCGGCGTTTGTGGCAGGAGCATCCTCCGGCAGGCGAGAACGGACCGTGGAGGATCGGTTCTTACGCGGCTGATCCTCCAGCTCGGTCCAGTGGGGGAACCCGTCGGCCGTGGTATCCCTGATGACGACGCCCTGCTCCCGTTCAAACTTCTCCTTGGCCCATTTCGTGCCCTCCCATCTGGTGAGGGAGGAGATCTCGGCAGGGGTGAGGCCAAGGCGGTCAAAGGCACGGAAGAGCCGACGATGCCATCGGAATCGACTGAGTCGCATGCGGTGCGTGCTGTGGTTGTAGTCTAGGCCTGGGTACTTGGCTTCCTGCGTCTCCAGATGGCCGTAGAAGGCTTGTGTCTCCTGACGGACCTCGGGGATGATGCAGCGTTGCAGGAATGAGCGGAAGTCGAGCGGTTCCGTCGCTTCGACATTGAGGAAGAGGTAGTCGAAGACGAGCTCTTCCACGGGCGGCGCCTTCATGGTGTAATCTTGCACCCGCTCGCACAGCGGAACTTAGGGTTGGGGGACGATCGGGCACCAAGGTGAGAGCTTGCCGACCGTGTAGTGAGATGGTCGAGAAGGCGTCGTTTCAGCTGTGGAAGAGCGGCTTAGAAGAGATGTGTGGGCGAGCGACGGCTGATGAGAGGAGGAGGATGCTTGAGGGGCGGGTGTCAACGATAATGGCTGCTGGCGATGTTGAGGGTAGAGGAGCACGAGGAGAAAGGGCGTGCGTGTGGTTGGGAGACGCACGACAAGCCTGGGTGAACGAATTCGGGTTCTGGTAAGCAGACGTAAGCGGGTCTCTCCACACAGCCCGCCCGCCGCAAGCGGGTTGCTGACAAGTACGGAGCTGCAGAAACACAACAAAACAAAGTTTGCAGGCGACTTTCCAATGGCCGATATTGTTGAAAAAGAGAAACATGTCAGAAATACGAGATTGACGGCCTGTTCAGAACCAAGTGGCTGGATGTTTGGCACAGGCACGCTCGCGGCTTGTACGACCACGCCCTAATGGTGCTTGTCAGGTCTCATTCACGCAACGACATGACCGTGCGAGCTTTACACGGACCGTCCCTTTTAAACGCGTGAGGGCCCGTATGTCGTTGCTCAGCTACGCTGTGGTTATATACAGACATGTTCATCAACTTGGCGCCTTTTTTTAAACCCGTAAAAGATACGAGCAAAAAATTCATTTTCAGCCATGGAAACATTGACTGGACTGACAAGGTTGCAGTCCTTCGCAGGCTTATGGAGTGGAAATAGGTGCGTCTCGAACAAAGCTAGAGTTCTGACATGATGAGTCATATCGCTCACCTAGGCATGGTCGTCCACGATGCATTTCCTGATCAAACAGGTAAGAGGCCGTGCGTGAGACTCAGGTATTACCTCCAGGCCGGCTTCTGACCTAAGCGTCAAGCAGGCTCGGCATATCGTCGACCCGTCATCCCAATATGAGGGCTCGCGAACGCCTCGTCTGGAGACCGTCGATCCCATTTCCTGCGCTCGTCCCTGTGAGTATCCCAATCGAGCGAGTCTCGTTGTCTGTCGACGTCGGCGTGGCTGCTGGTTCGCCGGTACGTCCCCGGTCGACGTGGCAGAGGTCGTTCTCGCCGACTGCTGGTGTCGGCCCGTTCCTCGTTCCATTCGCGATCCGTCTCATGCTCTCGGCCACGCTGGTGACGGTCACGCTCCCGATCTCTTTGCAGCTCCCTCTCGTCTCGTAGTCGACGCCTTCGTCGAAGTTCGCTCTCTTGAGCTCCAGGGTCCGAGCCTTCGTCAGAGTCTGGTTCCGAGAAGCTTCGACTTAGGCGCGAAGGACGGAATCCCTCGCGACTTCGACGTCCCCGGACAGAATTTGTTGCCGAGTTTTGTCTCGACCCCGTTCGTGGCCGTTCCGATGTGAGGCCGTTTGGTAGAATGCTGGTCACGGTTTCGGTGAGCTTGTCGCGGAGGGAGCCTAGAGAGCTTTGCCCGTTGCGCCTCTTGAGCTCCTCGACCCGGGCATCCGGGCGATGAGAGCGGAATGATGTTGCAGTGGGGCTGTTCTGCGTTTGCGGAGGACCTGACGTGCGAACGAACCGACGGACGGATGGCGGAGAGGTCGGAACCGGCCTTCGCTTGATCTTGGCATCGATATGACCCGGCGTGGCATCATCGTCGGACGAGTCAGATTGAGGTCTTCGTGGGTGACTGTGTCTCCGGGCCTGAGTCGTTCTGTGGACGTTGGGGTCCAGATACGAGGGAGAATAGCCACGAGGCGGTGTGCCCGTTTCTGGCTGTGGGGAGGCATAGTCTGAAAAGCTCTTGCGCCTCCCCCTGTCATCTACGGGTACGTCTCGGTGAGGCTCCTCTGACGATCTCTCCGGACGACTTTGCGTCGCGTATCTGCGAGGCACATGTGCGTACGGCACATGACGATTGAAGTAGTCTGTCTCGAAGAGCGGCTCGAAAGGCCTCGGTCGCGACTTTTGAAAGGGATTCTTCACGTGAGCATACGTAAACCTTGGCTCCTGCTGTTCGGGGGGCGGGGACACATTCGCAGTAAACCCGTCCTGTGCTTCCGATTTGAGCTTTTCGGAACAGACTTTGTGCCAATGATCGACCTCCTGGTCAACCTGAGCTGGGAAAACGTCGGCGGGAAGATCAAGTGGGAACTCTTGCCCTGTTTCTGGGTGCTTCAAGTTCCACTGCTTGACTGCGAATTGTAGAAAAGGCACATGCTCTTCGGGGCCGAGCAGGACCTCGAGGGATTCCCACCGGGAGAATCCTCGCGGCGTCAAGGCGGGGAGTGACGGTGGCTCAAAGTCGCTGGCCGTCGGTTGGAGAGTATGCTGGCAACCGGTGACTTGCCACATGTATGAGATGCCGGACTGAGGAGTGCCCAAGAAGAGAGCTGCTCGCGTCAGAGCTCATCAGCAAGCGGTCACTAAAGCGAAAACGAAGGGGGCCGGGCTTTGACCGTGAGCACGAGGGTGGCCAAAGCCAAATCACAGGAGAGGCGCACTGTCATAGTCACCGCCGACGGCCTTGTAAAAGGCGGCTAGCTTGCTCGGGGTAAGGTGCTTGTCGTTCTTGTCACCGATGTCTGATTTCTACGCATCATGAAATGTCATCAATAGCGCACTCGCCAAAGGAAGGACGAGATGCCCATGCGGGCATCTCAGGGTCGCATGCGCATCTCAGGGTCTCACGTACGATATGCTTGGCAATGGCTCGCAGAAGCGCGTCAAACTGCTTGGTCGGACTTTTGTCCCGTTCGAACATGTACGCATACCGGATCGCCGTGCCAGACGAGGCGTCTGGGTTGGTGTTGGACGATGACATGGCACAGCGGCCGGGTGCAGGTCAATACTCCAGGATGGCGACCTGGGCGGTAAGCCGTACGGGCAGGTGCTGGGCCGTTTGGTGGGCGGAACGAGTGCGAGACACAGCAGCATCCGCGGATCAATCAGCTCCGACGACGAGAAACGATGGCCAGAAGGAGGTACGCGTGCGTACATGACCCTCTTCGGGTGTGGGAGGGGGAGAGAAGCTGAAGAGTTGAGTCTGTCTGGCCGAGCTGCACGAAGCACAAGCCAAGCCTCCCCAACCCCAGTATGCCGCTGTACGAGCCTGGACAGCTTCCCGGCTATTGCAGCGAGCCGTCGAGGCCGATAGAGGGGTTTATGCGTGCAGACGTCGTGCCTGGAGCGGAAGTCATCAGCTGCGTTGGAGGTATGAGAGAAAGGCTTCCCGGGAAGTGATTGTGCTGGCTGGCTGACTGGATGATGAAAGAAATGGTTCCCTCAAGCAAACGATGGCAGCGTCACAAAGAGAGGTAGGAACAGCAAAGTACTGTTCGATAGCGCTACTGGTACCTGCTACTGAAACCATGCATGACGATACGGACGCTCTCCAGGTTCTACGACCTTTTAATAGCCGTCAAATACTTGGTAACTCGGCCCACATAGTAACGGCGCACCCCCCCTAGTAGCGCATACAGGCCAAGTGTATCACAGATTTAACTACTATGTAAAATACACTATAACTTTATTAATTAATAACTAAAAAAAAATCTAACTATAATATTATAAAGCCTATTTAAAAAATATTAATTTAAATATAATATTATTATAATTAATTAAATATATAGCTACTACTTATATATTATAATATTTAACTATATCTATAGTTTTAATTTTTACTTTTTTTATATTTTTAAATTTAATAAAATATATATTTAGGTTAAGCTTAATTTACTTTTATTTTTAAAGTTTTAAAATCTTTATTTATTAGGTTTTATAATAAATTTCTTTTTCTTTAAAAGCTAGGTTAGTTATAAGGGAATTAAACTTTAACTTAATAATATAATTATAAGTAGCTAGCTTATATATTAAATTTAAAATTATATAAATAGCTTAAAAAGCTTTTTAAATATTATTTTTTTTTTAAAATATTTATATAATACTAAGAAAGTTATTTTTCTTATTATTATATATATTTTCTAATATATTTTTAAAAATTAGGATTTTCTTTATAATATAGCTATATTTAAAGACTTTTTTATAATTTTAAGGCTATAAGCTAGCTACTTTAAAGCCTAACTTTATATTATAGCTTATAAAAGCCTCTTTTTAGGCTATATAGTTATATAGGATAAATAGAAGTTAGGCCGCTAGCTACTTTAGCCGACTTAATAATAGGATTATTAAACAAGGGAGAGGTAATACCCCGCCTCTAGCCATATAGACTAGGTTAAGGTTATACTCTAGTATAGTTAATACTAGCAACATATATAATAATAATACAAGCGTGTAAACTAAGAGGTTATAACTATAGTTAGAAACCTTTATTATTAACTTAGTTATATACCTTTTTAGTTAAACTCTTAAAAAATAATTTAAAAAGTTTATATAAGTAGATAGGCTTTATAGCCTAACTATAAGAGCCCTTAGAGCCTATATATAAGACGGAGAAAAACTTTATCCTATATCTTCTTATAAACATAGCCCAACCTAAGAGTCAAGCTTACAAAACTTATATACACGTAAAACCTTATACTTAACCTAGTAGACCCTCCATAGCTATATAAGCCTCTACTACCTTACATATATGTAAAGCCTTATACCTAACTTAGTAGACTACTTTGGTTAATAGACCTTCTATAGCTATACAGCTACCTAGCTTATTCTTAGCTCTTACCTACAATACTATATAAGGACTATAGACTATTTAAGAACTATTTTACCTACTAAGTAAGAATATAAGTTAAAAGTCTATAAGACCTTTATTATTAACTAAGATAATAGCCTTTATACGATTTATATATATAAAAATATAATAAGTAGAAAATAAGCCTTTAATAGTAATACTACTAAGGAGATAATTAAGAAAACTAAGAAAAATAGTCTTATTAGTATAAAAAAAGTATATAAAGTATTAGATATTTTAAGTATTATTATTAAGGCTACTAACCTTAAGTTACTTAAAAAAGCTAAAAAGTTAGTTAAAAATTTTAAACTTAATAAAGTTAAGGTTAAAGAAAATAAATAGTTTAGCCTTATTATAGAGGTTTAGCCTTATTATAGAGGCTTTTTAGGCTATAGTATAAGCTTTAAGGAAATTAAGTTTCTAAATAGGTATAATTTTATTAAGGGTATTAAGATTATAAAGTTATCTATAATAGGCTTTTTTTACTAGGCTAAATATAGTTAAATTAAGTAGTTAAATAATATAAAAGCTATATACTAGTAAAAATCCTTTATAATAAGGCTAAACTACTTATTTTTTTTAACCTTAACTTTATTAAGTTTAAAGTTTTTAACTAATTTTTTAGCTTTTTTAGGTAACTTAAGATTAATAGCCTTAATAATAGTACTTAAAGTATTTATATTAGAGCCTTTATGGCTTTATCTTGTATGATAGCCTTGTGTATAGCCTTACCCCTATTGTAGGCCTTAACCCTAGTTACTTATTTTAACCCTAGTAGACCTTTTAGGTTATATATAATAAGGCCCTTTTCTATACGATATATATATAAGGGCTATACCCTTATATATATATAAATAGATAGATAGAAGGTATAAAGATATAAATAGACTACTAAATTAGCTACCTTTATTACTATTACTATATATACGTATATATAGCTAAACTAATACTAATTAGTAGTTATAAAAATATTATTTAGCTATAAAAGTAACTAACTAATTATAAAGGTAATTATAAAATAGTAAAGTATAAAGAGATAAGTATAGTTAAATAGCCTAACCTTTATACTATACCTTATATATTATAGCCTTTAAAAGTTATAACTTAATATTTATTTTTTTTATATATAAGACTTTTTTATATAAAGAAGAGATAGATAGTTTATTATAGATTATAAAGAACCTAGAAGTAAAAAAAGATTAAAAAAAGATTTTTATATATATTATTATCTACTATACGTAGAGGTATAGTAAGATATAATATTCTAGCATATAAAGACTAATTAAGATAATAAACTAATTTATATAATAAAAAGATAGCTAGTATAATAAGAAGTTAAGCTTAAAAAAGCTAAGATTTAAAGGTACTTTATCCTTAAGATAAGATAAGTATAGAGAAGTATTAAAAAAACCTAAGACTATTATATAAGATATAATAAGCTTAAGGAGATAAGAACCTTATCTTATATAAAAAAATAATAGTAAGAAATAATATAAATAAGAGAACTTAAAAATTATATATTAACTTAAGATACTAAGATAATAAAAATAAAAATATTACTAAAGCTTTAAAGACTTAGCTAATAACGTATTTTATATAAGCCTTTATAAAGATACTCTATATAAACTTAAAAAAGAATAACTTATTTATTTTTTTTATATAAGACCTTTTTTATAGCTAAGATCTTATATACTTTAATTAAGTATATAAAAACTTTTTTTATAATTTTATATAATATGCTAAAGAGTAGTAAATTATTATTAATAATAACTTACTTATTAAAAAGATATATAATTTTATAATAATAATAATAATAGAAAATATAATACTATTAGGAGGCTAAGTTTATATAATAATAAAATAGGAACTTTTTTAATATATTATATAATTTAAAATACTAATATAAATCCCTTAGTAAACCCTATTATATACCTTAAGGAATATAAAAGTATATAATTAATTTTTATATATAATACCTCTAGTAAAAGCTTTATATATACTTTACTTAGTAAACCTAGTAATAATCTAAAAAGTATTTTTATATATACTAAGTAAAGTAATTATAAAATTATATAAACTACTACTAATAAGAAAGGTATTTAATAGTATAATTAAGCTAAAGTAGCTTATTATTTTCTCTAAAAGATAAAAGTCTATTAAGAACTATATAAGGAAACTATATAATATCTTAGTTAATAAAGTATAGGTCTTTATTAGCTACTACTACTATATTAGCTTTATAGAAGACTAATACTATATAGTATTCTTTAAAATACTATTAGATTATATATATAAATACTATATTTACTTTATTAGTCTTAAGAGATAATAGGATAAGATATATATAATACTTAATATATATTTTAACTATTATATAAGCTAGAACTAATATTTAATAAATTAGATAATAATAATATACTATAGTATATAAAAAGAATATTTTAAAAAAATATATTAAGAAGTACTAGAAGCTTTTATTAATAAACTTTTTTTTATATAATAATCTCTTAGTTTTAAATATTATAGAAAAGTATAACTTTATATAATAACTATATAAGCTATATATAAGGTCTTAAAGCTAAGACTAGTATTATATAAGTTAAAGCTAATATATAAGGCTTTTTTTACTTACTTTTATATAGTACTTTAAATTACTATTAATATAGGCTAAGTCTCTTAATTCTATATAAACTAGTAGTATATAACGTTTAATAATTATATAAATAGTTAAAAAATTTTAAATAGATATAATAATAAACTAGCTATAATTAGAAATAACTAGTATTAGAGATAACTATACTTATAGCCTTAGTAAGATCCTTATATAAAGAAGAAGTACTTTATATATAAGAAAAAAAGATATTAGTTAATAAACTACCCTTAATAAGATTTTAAAAAAGTAAAAAGATAATATCTTACTATATATAAAAAATATAATATTATACTATTATAAAAAAATAACTTTATTACTTTTTTAACCTTATATAAAGGGATTTAAAACTTTAGTAATAGTAGTAAATTATTAGATAAAGGGGAAAATATTAGTAAAAGTAATAGCTAGATTATAGTCTATAATCTTATAATAGCTTTATATCTCTATTACTTTACTAGTAAAGATATTTATAAAAGCTTATAAGAAAAAGTAACCCTTATATACTAGGTCTTTTTTATAGATCTATATTATATAAAGTACTAAGGTGAATTTTAAGATATAAGAGTTATAATTATCTTAATAGTTAGTAAAAACTAAACTAAGGTATATATATAAGAGTTCCCTTATATAAAGATTAACTAGAAGTTAAGTAACTATAAAGTTAGCTTTAGTAATACGACTTTAAAGGTAATAATTAGTACTATAATAATATAAAACCTACTAAGTATAATAATATACTATATTATTAATACTTTAATATTTTTTATTTTCTTATTATATAATACTAATTACTTTTATATATACTTTAATAATATAAATAATAAGATTATATATAAAAATAGTACTATAATCTTAGTTATTAAGAAATAAAAGTATATTTTTTTTAATCTTTATATAAAAGAAGTAACCCTTTATTTTATAAAGACTTAGCTTTATTATCTTTATTAAAGATTTAGCTACTTTTATATAAAAAAGCTTTATAATCTCTTATAAAATACTAGCTATAATAATATCTTAATTATAATACTTAAAAGTATTAAAAAGCTATACTATAAATACTAGTTATATAACCTAGTATTATAAAAGTTTAAGTTTACTTTAAAAAATAATACTTATTTTAACTATAAGATTATTATAAATATTATATACTTTAATAAATACTATATACTATATATTATTAATAAGGTAACGTTATTCTAGGCTATTATATTTTTTAAGTCCCTCTTTATATAAGATATATAAAATACCTTATACTAATACTAGATTACTATATACTAAAGACCCCTAGACTATATTATATATAACCTTAGTATAAACTTTACCTTTAATAAGTTTAAGAACTCTATATAAATCTAAAGTATAATTTATAAAGAAATACTAGTAAAAGTATATTAGGCTATTAGTAAGGTTAAGAGAGCTTATAAACTTCTCTATTATATATATAATATTATTAAATATAAAATTAGTTATTATATAAATAATAAAACTATTCTCTAGCTTACTATTAAAGTATTAAATAATATTATTAGCTTTAATAACTTTATACTAATACTCTTAGTCTTTAGTATTTACCTAAGGATTAATACTAAATTACTACTATTACTAGGTATCCTTATATAATTAAAAATAATTTAAAAAGTAATAAAAGTAATCTAAGAGATTAAAGTATAAAAGAATATTAGTTATATACTTAATAGTAAAAATAGCCCTTATATAACTAATATTCTTTTTCTCTTATTAAAGAGTAAAATACTTATATAATAAGAAAAAAAAAGATAGATAAGACTATATAAAATCTTAGCTATTAAAGATTATAATATTTTTATTAATATAGCTAAAAACCTTATTAAGTTCTAAGTAACTTAAACTAAGCTATATAATAAAAAAATAAGTAATACCTAAGAACTAATAAAGGATATTAATAATAGTAAGCTAACTAAGGATAAAATTACTATATAAGTACTAAATAATAATTCTTTAAGGAAATCCTAAAACTTATATAAAATACTAGTTTAAAAGCCTTTACTTTAACTACTAAAAAAAGGGTAAAGTAAACTATAGAAATACCCTATTATATAATACTTTATTAATAAAGAAAAAGCTAACTAGAACCTTACCCTCTAGCTATAATAAGAAAGTATAATTATAACCCTAGGGGAACTTTTTAAAGAGTTAAATAAGAAGGAGATTAATAAGCTTACTATATAAGGAATATTTACTTTTATTAAGTTTAATAATAATATATATAGTTAAGTATATATTTTTAAGATTTACTTTATATAAGAAATTAAAGGTAAGACTATAAAGCTATATAAAAAGTTAAGAATAGTTATTTAAGGATTTAGAAATATTAATAAAAAAAAAATCTTTATATAATTACTAATAATCTAAAAGATAAGCTAGTAGCTAATCCTAGCTATTAGACTTTTTTTAATTAAGTTATATAGTATATATAAAAAGCTATAAAATATTATATAAGTATATATATAATTAAAAAACTTTCTATAGTAAGATATTTTTATATAATTATTAAAAAAAATTATAAATAATTACCTAGAAAATACTATCCTCTATATTAAGAAGCTATTATATAGTATTATAAAATTAGGTATATACTAGTTTAAGATATACTATAAATACTATATAAAGGAGCTTAGTATAAAACTATTAATATATAATCTATACCTCTTACTAATACTAATAAGCTTAGACTTTTTTAATATTACTAGCCTCTAGACTAATAATATATTCTTTATTATATTAAAAGAATTCTTTATATAAGAAAAAATAGTACTTATAAAAGTAGGCTTATAAGTAAAGTTAAAGATAATCCTCTTATATAACTAACTAATTAAGTTTAATAGTAGTAAAATAATACTATAAGATAAGATTATTACTTTTAAATAAAAAAGCTAAATAAACCTCCTTTACCTTATTAATATAAAAATAAAAAATACTAATTAATAATATATCTTATAAAAGGTATAAGGAGTATATATTACTTTTATTTACTAACCTAAAGTATTATATAACCTCTTAGTAGCTATTTAAGTTAAGACGCTATTTAATAAGGATATTAAAGCCTTTAATATATAACTTAAGTAGTAGTAAAAGAATATAACTAGAGGATTTAAGTTTATTTTAATAGACTTATTTTATATAAAGCTTTTTATTTTTATAGATAGCTTTTTTACTAATAATAAGGACTTAATATTATAATTAAGCTTTATTATTATACTAGGAGAAGAGATAGCTTATATAAAGGTAAGCTTTAAGCTTTATAGTAATATTATTTACTAGAATTTAACTAAGTATAAGAGGGTTATAAAAAATATACTTACTAGTAAGTTATATAGTATTATTAATAGTATTAATAGTAGTATAGTTTTAAGTATAATAATTAATAAAGTTATATAATATCTTTAACTTCTACTACTTTTTTTAATCTTCTATACTAACTTTTACTTACTATATAAGTATTTTATAAAGCTTAGTATAACTAATAAGAAGTACTTAATAATAAATATTATAGTATTAAGGGAATTATATAAAAAGAAAAAAATTTTTAAAATTTATTAAATTAATAATAAAGATAATCTAGTAAATACTTATATAAAAAAAAAGCTAAACTTAATACTTAAGAAACTTATATTAATAAATTTTTTTATAATTTAGGTTAAAGTAACTATTATATAATTAAATAATAACTATAAAGTAAAAGTTAATAATTATTTATAAGAGGTATAAAATACTAGCTTTATTATAGTAAAGAACTAGCTACTTAATCTATTAATCTTAGCTTAAGGTTTATTAGAGTTATTATTATTATTTATTTTATTATCTAAACTAGCCTTACTTTTAAAGCTATTTTAAACGCTTTATTTATCCTTAGCTTTAGCTATCTCTATATTATATATAGCTTACTAGTTTACTATAGTATAATTATATTAAATACTATATAAAGGCTATATATAAGTTATATAGGTACTATCTTAGTAGTTTTTAAGTACCTAGTAGTAGTTAAAAAGGTAATAGTTATTATACTTATAGTAGTATTTATATTAGAAAAGAGCTTTTTTACTATAACTAGTTACTAAGAATATATAATAGTAGCTAGGGTAGTTTATAATATACTTAATAAAATTACTATATAATTTACCTTTAAATAACTTAATATAAATATTATAAGTAAGGAGCTTAATAACTTATTAATTAAAGTACTACTTTTATAATTAATAGTATATAAAAAATAATACTATAAAGGCTAACTTATAGTAGATTATATAATAAATTATTCCTAGATATAAGTTAATATATAATAGATTATATACTATATCTTAAAAAGCTTTAAAAGTATAAGATTAAGCTTAAATATATTATATAGAATATAAGAGACTTACTTAAAAATTATAATAGTTAAAAGGCTAAGTAGTATAAAAGTTTAAAGATCTTAAGGCTTTAAAGAAAGTATATAAGTAAAAGTATAAGAGATATAAGAGGGAAAAAAAAAAAAAAAAGAGAGTTATATAAAGGCTCCTTTTTATAGCTATACTAGAGGGAGTAATTTAGCTTACTAATTTAACCTACTAATTAAAGTTAATTAATTAATTAGCTAGATTATTTAATAAATTTATTAATATAAGTAAATTTACTTATACGAGTTAGGTAAAAGATAATTATAATTTATTTATATAAGTAAAAGAAAAGATAATTCCTCTAGTATAATATAGATTAGCTATAATAAGAAGTATAAGATTAAGAAAAATAAAAAAAGAGAATATTAAAAGACTATTATATAATTACTCTATAATACTTAAGAAGTAATAAGGTTATACGAATAGCTTTATAATATCTTAGGAATATGTATAATAAGCTTTAACCTTTAAGCTAAAAAAAAAAGACTATCTTACTTATATAGTATTAGCTTAGAGAAAATATTTTTATATAATTACCTTATATTTATTCCCCTTTACTATTTAGAAATACTTTTTCCTACTATTTTATTTTTCCCTTATATAAGAATATTTAATAAGCCCTTATATAAGATTTTATATTTATTTTTCCTTATATAAAAAGACTCTAATAGACTCTTATATAGAGATTTTTTTTTCTCCTTAGTTATATTTCTTTTCTATATAAGAGCTTTTAATAGCCTTTTTATTATCCTATATATAGATTTCTTTAAGTATAAAAGAATTTTTAATAGGCAAATATACTATTTTCCTTTAATAAGGAGTATTAAGCTATATATAAAAGCCTTTTAATAGACTTTTAGCTATAAGTATTATAAAGATATATAAGAAGTTACTTATATAACTTATAAAAAGATTATTTTTTTATATATAAGTAATAAAAGAAGATTTGCTAGTATTAGAGCTTTTATAGCTCTATCTTATACGATAGCCTTATACGTAGCTTTACCCCTATTATAGGCCTTAACCTTAGTTACTTATTTTAACCCTAGTAGACCTTTTAGGTTATATATAATGAGGCCCTTTTCTATATAATATGTATATAAGGGCTATACCTTTATATATATATAAATAGATAGATAGAGGGTATAAAGATATAAATAGACTACTAAATTAGTTGCCTTTATCACCACTACTATATATATGTATACATAGCTAAACCAACAATTTAATACTTTATACGCTTTCTCTATACTAATAAGACTATCCTCCTTAGTTTTCCTAATTATTTCCCTAGTAGTATTATTACTAAAGGCTTATTTTTTACCTATTATATTTTTATATATATAAATTATATAAAGGCTATTATCTTAGTTAATAATAAGGGTCTTATAGACTTTTAACTTATATTCTTACTTAGTAAGTAAAGTAGTTCTTAAATAGTCTATAGTCCTTACGTAGTATTATAGGCAAGAGCTAACTAGGTAGCTATATAGCTATAGAAGGTCTATTAACTAAAGTAGTTTGCTAGGTTAGGTATAAGGCCTTGTATATATGTGAGGTAGTAGAGGCTTATATAGCTATAGAGGGTCTACTAGGTTAAGTACGAGGTCTTATATATATGTAAGTTTTATAGCCTTTAGTAGGCTTGATTATAGAAGTGACTATCTTATATAATAGGCTTAACTCTTAGGTTAGGCTATATTTACAAGAAAATAGCTTAAAAAGATATAAGACGAAGTTTTCCTCTATCTTATACGTAGGCTCTAGGGGCTCTTATAGTTAGGCTATAAAGCTTATCTACTTATATAAATAAACTTTTTAAGTTATTTCTTAAGAGTTTAACTAGAGAGGTATATAACTAAGTTAATAATAAAGGTTTCTAACTATAGTTATAACCTCTTAGTCTACACGCTTATATTATTATTACACGTGTTACTAGCGTTAACTACGCTAGAGGTCTAGCATAACCTTAACCTAGTCTATATAGCCAGAGGCAAGGTATCGCCTCTCCCTTATTTAATAATCTTATTATTAAGTTGGCTAAAGTAGCTGGCGGCCTAACTTCTATTTATCCTATATAACTATATACTAGTAAAAATAGTATATATATATAGTTTTTAAAGTAAAACTATATAGTTTTATTAGTTATATAGTTACTATAATTATTTAGAATTAATAATAAAAGGTTAGAATTATTTTCTAGTTATATTTAAAAAAAAAATATATATTTAAACTACTTAAGAAAAATATTTTAATTATTCTAGCTATTTTTTAATATATTAAAAACCTAGAGTTTATTAAAGTTATTATTAAACTACTATTATTATATAGATATACCTTTAAAAATAACTAAAAAGTTAAAAATAGTACCTAGGGCCTTAATATACTTAATTATCTCTATAACAAGGTTAAACTATATATTATCTACTTTCTTCTTAGCTTCTTTTAACAACCTATTACTATCTATAGGTAACTTAGGGTTACTAGCCTTAATCCTAGCCCTAAGATCCCCTAAAGTCTTATTAGCCTTATCCTTATTAATAAGGCCCTCTTTTTTAGCTTTCCTAATAATTTCCTTAGTAGCGTTACTACTAAGGGCTTATTTTCTACTTATAGTACGTCTTAGTATATACATATTATATAAGGGCTATTATCTTGGTTAATAACGAGGGTCTCGACCTTTAACTTATATTCTTACCTAGCTTGTGCAGCTATAGAAGGTCTATTGACCAAAGTGGTCTACTAGGTTGGGTACGAGGTTTTACGTATATATAAGGTTTATAGGATTAACTCTTAGGTTAGGCTATGTTTGTAAAAAAATATAAGAAGAAGTTTTCTTCTATCTTATACGTGGGCTCTAGGGGCTCTTATAGTTAGGCTATAAAGCCTATCTACTTATATAAATAGACTTTTTAAGTTATTTATTTAGAGTTTAACTAGAAAGGTGTATATTACGACCTCTTAATCTATATACTTATATTATTATTATGCGTATTCCTAGCGTTAACTATGCTAGAGGTCTAGTATAACTTTAAACTAGTCTATATAGCTAGAGGTAGGGTATTACCTTTCCCTTATTTAATAATCTTATTATTAAGTTAGCTAAAGTAGCCAGTAGCTTAACTTTTATTGATCGTATATAACTATATACTTAATTATAATTATTAAAAGCCTAGTTTATAATCTTTTAATTTTTATATACTTTAACTTTATATTAAAAAACTTAAAAATAAGCTTATTATTATTTTTTCCCTTTAAAATATTTATTTTATTTATATTATAAATATTTAAAAGTTTAATCTATATAAGATTATTATAGAAATTAAAAAATTTATTAATAGCTTTAAAAATTATTCTTTTAAATTATATAATATTTATTTTATACCCTAATTTAGTCTTAAAGTCTTTATTATAGTATAAAAAGCCCTTAACCTATTACTTATTTAATAGCTAATTATTACCTTAATTTTAAAAAATCTAAATAATAATATATTAAACTTAGTAATAACTTAATATATATCCTATACTTTCTTACTATAAAGCCTATTAAATAATATATCTTTTATTTTTAAAACTTAAGTATTATTATATTTATTATACTTTTTCTCCACAATAAGGCTAAACTACTTATTTTCTTTAACCTTAACTCTATTAAGTTTAAAGTCTTTAACTAACCTTTTAGCTTCCTTAGGTAACTTAGGGTTAGTAGCCCTAATAATAGTACTTAAAATATCTAATACTTTATACGCCCTCTTTATACTAACAAGACTATCCTCCTTAGCCTTCCTAATTATCTCCTTAATAGCGTTACTACTAAGGGCCTATTTTCTACCTATTATATCTTTATATATATAAATTAGGCTATTATCTTAGTTAATAATAAGGGTCTTATAAACCTTTAACTTATATTCTTACCTAGTAGGTAAAGTAGTTCTTAAATAGTCTATAGTCCTTGTATAGTATTGTAGGCAAAAGCTAAGAACAAGCTAGGTAGCTATATAGCCGCAGAAGGTCTATTAACTAAAGTGGTCTACTAGGTCGGGTACGAGGCCTTACGTGTGTGTAAGGTATGCAAGTAGCGGAGGCTTATATAGTTACAGAGGGTCTGCTAGGTTAGGTATAAGGTCTTACGTGTGTATAAGTTTTACAGCCTTTAGTAGGCTTGATTATAGAAGTAACCGTCTTATACAGGCTTGACTCTTAAGTCGGGCTATATTTACAAGAAGATAGCTTAAAAAAATATAAAACAAAGTTTTCCTCTATTTTATACGTAAGCTCTAGGGGTTCTTATAGTTAGGCTATAAAGCCTATCTACTTATATAAATAAACTTTTTAAGTTATTTCTTAAGAGTTTAACTAGAGAAGTGTATAACTAAGTTAGTAACGAAGGTTTTTAACTATAGTCGCAACCTCTTAGTCTACACGCTTGTGTTATTATTACACGCACGTCAACCACGCCAGAGGTCCGCAACCTTGACCTAGTCTATATAGCCGGAGGCAGGGTATTATCTCTCCCTTATTTAATAATCCTATTGTTAAGTCGGCTAAAGCAGCCAGCGGCCTAACTTCTATTTATCCTACACAACTATATTATACTTTTTATTAAGTTATAGCTCTTATAAGCTAGTAATATAATATTAACTTAAAAATATAAAAATATTACTTTATAGTATAAATAAAAATTTTAAAAATAATTATATTAATTATAAAAGTTACTAATAATTCTAAAAATATATATATCGCTTATAATAACTAAAAAATATACTCATAAATGTAGATTAAAGTCATAGGGCTGTTAAGGTTGAAGGTGCGAAGAAGCACGCCACTAGGGGGGGTGCGCCGTCACTATGTGGGCCGAGTTTACATGTCAGCTCACCAGGTTCATCGGATGACTCGTCCAAGGAAAAGCAAAAAGTCGACCTGGAGAGGTGCGGATCGTGTGCATCCATCAGCAGGTTAGGGACCCGTGGGGACATGGGGCTCGAACGAGCGACACAAGCACACAAGCAGGGCGAGGGGCACGCACGCACGCCACCTCACAACGGGCTGGCTGGCTGACACGTGGGCCGCTGTCGATGCGTCAATGTCGGTGAGCCTGGGCGTGAGTGGTCCAGGATTTAGGTACACTCGTGCTAGTAGGTGGGTACATGTATGTACCTATGTATTCCTTGTTGGTTAACGGTGAGAACCGACCTGCTGGCATCGAGTGATGCAAAGATAAAAACCCAGTGCTTACCACAGCCACCTCAGGCACCACGGGCTAGCAGTATTATATGAGGAATTAATCCACCAGAAGCACGCGAGTATGCGTCATCGTTATGCTCCCGTGCTTCCGTCTTGGACATGTTACACACACATGTACCTACGGATACATGCATGCCTACCATCTGATCATCACCCCACTCGGTCGACTGACAAGATGTCTCCATCGCTTTCTGTCTGGGGTAACGATTCCGCTGTGCCGTTCCTAGCTCCCGTCATTTCCCGCCGCAGCTGTAGGGTAAGGCCAACAATCGGACATGTCTACGAAAGCTCCAGCCGGTAATTTATTAGCTATTATATCCAAGGTGAAGGATAAAACGTATACAAATTGTACGAAACAGTTTTTTCTAGAGCGTCTTTTCTGTCAAGACAATCCCTTCACGAGCCACCGCTTCCCTCAACGGATCGCACATCTCCTTAGTGTACGGCGCGTGGATGCCCGGCGTGGTAAAAGCCGGGTGCCTATCCAGCACAAACTGGGCCGCGATTCCACATGTAATGCCCACAGACAAAGCCATGGCAGAGTGTTTCTCTGGATCGCCAAGGAGCTCCAGCGTGCTTGTTATCGTATCCTACCGTGGATGGTTAGAAGATACCAAAAATCATCCAGCATCAGGATAGTAGAACATATAAGTCAACTTAAGGTGCAAGCGAGACTTTAGGAAGAAATACCTGCTTTCCATCCTTCCACTCAACAACAAACTTATGTTGGAGCATAACGAGGTCGCGCTCACCCGGTCCGAAGCTGAGCAGATGCGCAAGCCAATGGCAAAGAGTGTCGAATACGTTGCCGCCCACAAGAGTAGCGGCTTCGGTTGAGAAGAGGCCCAACTCCCGCATTCCCGCGATGATTCGATCTGCTTCCTCTCCATTGGGAAATTGGTAGTGGTCTTTTATAGCCGCGATGAGTGAGCTACAACCGAGGAAAGTATCATCTATTTAGCACATAAAACGATCTGGAACAGCTAGGAAAGACCAAGCTTTCATCAGAGCCCGACGAGTCAACCAGCCGCCTTTGAATCTCGGCCCAGGTAATGCCGTGGGTGAGCCAGCTTTTCTCCTCGTCGTCAAGCCATCCGATGCCGGCAAGCGCTTGTATGAACTCAGGATTACCCTTGTACCTCAGAGACCCCCGGATGACTGTTTCGGCCTCAGGGATACCATAGAGTCTTTGAAATGGAACGGAATCACGGTTCGGGTAGGCAACAAAGGAATACCCATCCATGACGTGATACGGCTCGGCAGTGTTCATCAACTCCGTAGCGGGAATATGAACTCGTTTTCCTTTGTAAAGAAATGAAGCCGCGTTCCGCTGTGACAGAATAGCTCCCTTGGGCGACCAAGAAAACTTGAAACCAAGAGGATTAGCAGCGCACTCGGGAGCTGGGAGACCACCGCAGTAGGAATAAAACTCCTTGACCTGAGGCGAAAATCCGGTGTTAGTTTGACATTGACGAACTCATCCGGCGGACGCACCTTGCCACCCTTTGCATGCACTTCATCGATGGTCTTGACAGCGTAGAGATGGTCGACCCCTGGATCTACGCCGACCTCGTTCATCACCACAATGCGGGCTTCTTTGACTTTACTCTCGAGCTCCCGCATGGTCGGTGAGATGTAGCTGGTGGTGACGACGTTCGTTTTCCCCCTCACAGCCGACTCGATCACTCTGGGATGATGCGCGTAGGGAATCAGAGAGATGACGAGGTCATGAGCGGCGATTTGAGAGTCCAGATCTGCGCGGACGGATACATCAAGCGCTATCGTCGTGATTCGAGTCGAGTTGAATGGATGCTGTTTCCCGCTGCGGCTGGCTGCAATCACGTTTCAGGTCCTAAATTCCATTCATCTTTGTTCATTACGAACCGACGGTGATGTCATTGTTGGCATCGCGCAAGAGATACTCGATGCAAGGCGGCGCAACCATGCCGTTGCCGAGAACAAGGATCTTGACCCTGCCAGACATTTTGGTAATTGAATGTTGGAAAGAGGAAACTGTGAGCGGCTCGTCAAGGGGAGTGGTAATGAATGACCAAGCCAATATGGACAGCTGTGTGATGACTCGGGGTCCACTGCGTGTATTATAATCTGTCCGGATACAAAGCTTAATACCATTGAGCTCAATGTTATTTTTCTCTACAAGTATCAGAATATTCTCATGAGTCACACCGAAGTTTAAAGTTACCGGCAGGCAGCCGGACCACCAGCGCAACAATGAAGACAATGCTGAGAACCCATGGGTACGAGATGGCACATTGCATCCGAGGAATCAGCTTCCAGAAACACAATGACGTATAGAAGATGATTCGGCAAAAACATCCAACAAGCGCACCGACAGATCAACATACGTGTCCTGCAGGTTCCCGGTCGCAGCATCTTCGAGGAGAGATTTGTTCCTGAAATAGCGGCGCAAGGCAAAGCCACCGACTCTCCGCATGCATCAGCCACAGACACCGAGGAACCGTTCCCGTGGCTTGATTGCATGCAACGCATCCGGAAAAGCTTGTTGACATTCGAGGACGGTTTCCGCGACAAAGCGTACCAACACCAGCACCAGCACCGGCATCCTCTGCTTTCTTCTCTCTCCAGGACCACCATTTCCACGAGGCTGTGCTCGCGACTACATCCATTCTTTTCCTTCCTCAACCTCCGCCGAAGAGTCGAGTAATCGCCCACACAGCCCTCCCACGGGTCCACCTCCCTGATCGATTTACGTGTCCTTTCGACGATATATATATCACGAGCTCAGCGCCCTTGGAAACTACTCTCGCCACTCTCTCTCTTTCACAAGAAATCAACTCTTCTTCACAAGTCGCATACCCTCATCGGCCATGGATCAGCTCCGCCCCGTCATCCAAAGCATTACGCACAACCTTCCCGCCCCTATAAACCACTTGGGCGATGACATCCTCGGCGCACACTGCTACCGAACTCTCGTCCGCGAGGTCAATCTGCAAGACGAGCACTGCGTCCGACTCGCAGTAAGCAAGGGTCTGGGCATCGGCATCGTCGCCGCCTCGTCCGTCGTCAAGGTCCCGCAAATCCTGAAGCTGGTGCGCTCGCGCTCCGCCTCGGGCGTCTCGTTCCTCTCGTACCTGCTCGAGACGGCCGCGCTTCTCATCACGCTCGCCTACAACGTGCGCAACAAGTTCCCCTTTAGCACGTTTGGCGAGAGCGCCTTGATCTTGGTTCAGAATGTGGTGATCTCCGTCCTCGTCCTGCAATATAGTGGTAAGCGGGAACAGTCGGCTGCGTTGGTGGCGGCGCTGGCAGCGAGCGCGGCCGGTCTGTTCACGCAGAATGTGGTCGATTTGAAGACGTTGGGCTATCTCCAGGCGGTTGCTGGCGTGTTGGGCGTCGCGAGCAAGGTTCCGCAGATTATGGCTGTCTGGCGCCGGGGCGGAACGGGCCAATTGAGCGCTTTTGCTGTACGTTGACTGTTGCTTCATCTCTCCTCCCCCTGACTTTCTTCCTGTATGCTAACAAGTATGGTCGTCAGGTCTTCAACTATCTCGCCGGCTCGCTGTCTCGCATATTTACTACCATTCAAGAAGTCGATGACAAACTCATTCTCTTCGGCTTTATCGGTGGCTTCATCTTGAACGCTGTTCTTGCTTTGCAAATGGCCTACTACTGGAGGAAGCCGTCGAAAAACAGCAAGGCAAAGCGCAAAGCCGCCATCGCCGCACCTCAGTCGGGCAAGGGCACGCCCAAGAAGAGTCCGACAACGCGCCGACGTGGTTAGGAACCTGAGGCCTATTTCATTCCTTGATG
Organism: Torrubiellomyces zombiae; assembly: GCA_018831705.1. Taxonomy (NCBI): domain Eukaryota; kingdom Fungi; phylum Ascomycota; class Sordariomycetes; order Hypocreales; family Ophiocordycipitaceae; genus Torrubiellomyces; species Torrubiellomyces zombiae. Next base: position 14,842 of record JADHZA010000012.1, on the reverse strand, counting down.
CGGTTCAGTCGACAGAACTTTCTGTAATTTTCCCACTATGATACCATGCAAAGCGGTTTGATCAGCTTGTCTTTTTGCCCACCAACTTTGGTGCGCTTATTCAAGCCCCATTGTTCTGGAGCACCATATACTCGTGTGCTGCAGGGATCAGAAATGAAGAACATGTACAAGTATATAGTTCTTATGCCTTATTTGCACCCAAGGCCGTTGGCCTAATATCCGATGACGAACGATCCGAGCACCTGCAACACCATTTCTCCATGGTGAATGTTAAACCCGCTGAAACCCACAAGCAAAAAAAAGTCTCTGAGACGCCAATTCAAACTCCTTGCCCACTTCACGTCTTTTAGCTGACTTGCACGCCAGCATCCATCCATCCCAAGCCTCCAACCCAGACCTTCCGTCCCGCACAACGAAGACACCTCCTCTCCTGGCCGAGATTGCTCACAGAGCACCCGAAGCAAACCTGCCGTTGACACGACCCACACGCCGCCGTGCCATCCAACGAGAAGCCATCAATCTCCATACCATCGCCACCCGCATCGCAGTCCTCGCACCTCGCCGGCTCCTCCACCGCAGGAGAAGAGGCAGTCGAGCTCGGCGCCGAATTGATGTTCCAAAACCGATGCAGTGACTGCTGCTGCTGCTGCTGATCTTGCGACACGGGGACAGACATCTGGACCTGTTGTTGTTGCGGACTAGTCTGTTGTCGCTGCTGCGCCGAGTACAGCAGATCGAGGGTCCGCTCTACCGACACGCATGAGTCTCGGTGGTAGGCACGCCATTCGTAGAACTTACGATGGACTTGCTCGTCTGATGGGCGGGAGTTGCGGAAGCGCTTCATTGTGCGGCTGTGCAGGTGCGGCGCGGGCATGTTGTGAAACGAGAGGGTGGAGGGTGTTGCGTTCGCTGGTGAGACGGATGAGAGATCGAGAGAGCGCTTGCGTTTGAGAACCATGGTGACGAAATGATATGAAAACTCAATGGATACTATGCACAGAGATGATGCTGAAAGAAAAGTTGAATATGGTGGTGATTGGCGGGTGGCTGGAAGGTCAGGTATCGCGTAAAGCGGTTTGACACGGTCGGCGAGTGAAGACGCGCCAGAACGCATCCGGACCAATGAGCGGAGCTGGGAAGCTTGCTTAGGTGAGCCTATGCATAGAGGCACGCGGTAAGTGGGGGCGCCACGGTTGCTTCCTTCAACGGTGTGTGTTGGACCCTGGCGCCTCAAGCCCTCTCTCATGATTGATCGCTCTTCTACTCGAAATACACTAATACGTCTGCTGTTCCAAAATTACATTGCCTTTAGAGTGATTCATGGACTGGCATGATGAGATCGGAGACTTCCATGCCATCACAAGGGCCATATGCATAGCAGCTGAGAGATAGACCAGGAGTACCATAGTGCGTTTGACGTGTTGTCTAGCAAAATAAGCCATATATCTATTGGTATGCATGTCTCAGTCAGGGATTCAGCCGGCATCGAGAGGCTATCTTCATGGGACAGGTTGCCCTTGACCCAGCAGCATTAGCCTCGGTACTCTCCATCGTCATTCGCACGCGTGCTGACCATCGCACAGGATTGATGAAGCTCTCCTTCAAGCTTCAGCTTCGGGACGGCGGGACCGCCCGGTGCCCCTTGTCCTTCGCCTCTGATGGTGCCAAAACCATCTCGAGTACGAACTCGTGTCTAATGCCCAAAGGCAAACGCAGATTAGCCTCTAGCGCCAGGTGGCTTCTCACTTGACCGAAACCTACCTCTCTCAGTGCTGATACCAAGCTGATTCGCGACGTTGACGTATCCCTCATGCGTCGTCCCACGCTCCTTGCAAACCCTCGACACCAGATCGTCATCGCCTTCCCAAACACTGCGACAGAAGGGGCAGGTTACGCTTCCACTCTGCTTCATTTTGGCCCATGTCTCGAAACATTCTTGGTGAATGTTCTGTCCGCAGGCTGCGCGGCACCATACAATCGTCTCGGGGCTATGGGCGTCAAAGGCGCAGAAGCAGATGGGACAATCACCTTCGATGTCTTTGCGGTTTCCGTCTTGCTTATCAGACTGGTCTGGTTGTGCGGGACTTGGTGCAGCAGCAAAGATGTCTCTCAGCTCAGAGCTGACAAGGGACAGCTGGTACACGAGCTCAAACGGCGCTTGAAGAACCCTTGCCAAGATCTGTCCAGTGTCAACCAGTGGGCACGTATGAGATAGCTTTTCATTCGTTTGCTACGACACGCTAGGTCAAGCCGCAGGCACGGAAGAGTACGTAGACACTCACGTATATGATATGCTTGCACTGATGTCCCTTGGTTGCGTGCGGACAGGTGCAGCTGGGCTGCTTCCCGATCTCTACGGTATAGACATTCCCCGTCGACCCAGTCACCTCGAACGTCTCCTCGGGACAGTCGTCAGTGCCGTGCCTCGTGCGCTTGAGGACATAGAAGCGTTGTCCTAACGCCCGCTCATGGACGTCTGAGAAGTTCTGTGGTGGTGCCTTGCGATATCTCCTCAGACGCTTCTCAGTTGGTTGTGCTGAAGGGCTGCTCGCTCTCCGCTTCTTTGTATTGGCTGTGTTAGATGATGCGACCTTTTGGTCGAGCTTTGTGCGCTCATCGGGCTTGACTCTGTTTGAAGTAGGGCGAACAATAGGATTTTTTGGACGCAGGGCCTTTAGCGGCCTGCTTCGCCTTTCCTGCTGAGCGATCGAATCGTTCATCTAGCCTTGCGAGTGTGCGAAATACAAGGAAAAGTGCTCGCCTGGGGATGGTGAAGATGTTGTTTGCCACCCTGAGTCTGCTGTCAGAGTGAGGCTGGCATCACTAGTAGTGTCTTACCAGTGAGGCAGCTAGGCGGGCGGCGCCTGCCTCAGCACCATGATTGCGTAATGCATGCGAAACTGCGATTAAGTGTACACAGCTCAAGCAGCCAAGCAAGACACTCCAGTTATCAATACAGAGCTCTTCACATAATTCGTCTCTGGCTACGGTAGGTATTCAAAGAGGCTGAACGCAGCCTGTTTGGAGTCACCATGAAAATTAAGCACCGAAAATTGACCCTTACATGTGTTGCCATATATTGTCGGCAATTGGTACATTTGTTCAAACAAAAAAGACTTCTAAGAGTTTGCCACATTGACTACAACTAATTCGAGTAAGGATTTTTCCTTTTCCTTGCCAAGTTTCTTCCCGCATATCCTATTGAGCTCGTCCACACATGCTTTCGTTCGACAAATGCCCAAGCCAGCCATGACCTCAAACGCCTGGGGTGCATCCCATCGCTAATGTCAGCTTTTGCTGGAAGCACACATGCTTTCGAGACTATACCAAAGTAAAACACCCGCTTCGTGTTCTCCTCCCACGGCATGCCTGTAGTCCGAGAGCGTGCCGTGATTTGGTGCTTCTCACGACAAGAATGGCTGATCGGCCGACGTAGCTGAACATTTGCCAGTCATGGTCGATATGCTTCAGCCGTTGTACCCTTGTCGTGACACGTCCTCCAGCATGAGTTTGTAGTTCGTTTGAGCACTTGACAGTCGTGTTCCGAGCGGTACAAAGGCATTCACGACGTCTTGTATTGCCGTTGCATTGAAGACTTCATATTGTTTTGACAGCTATGTGTCTCAATCTCATCGTTGATTGTGGTCACGCGGCGGTCGGAATTGTGAATTGCGGGCCTGCTGTTGTGCCATCATCCATTCTGCAGATCCAGTCTGCCGGCTGGGCTGCTCCGCGGGCGTCTTGACATCCTGAGTGGGAGACCCTGGTGGGCGACGTTGAGGTGAGGAGCTGGGCGCCCCGGGGACCAGATCCGTCACTGCCTGAGCGATGGATGCCACGACGTAGCCTCGCAGTTCGTTGTCCTCACGCTGGTCCTCCTTTTCCAGGCGGAAGCGCTGCTCCTTGGACATGTTGCTTCGGCGGAGATGCTTGATTTCTTGCATGATGTAGAGCATGACTTCCTCAGGACACGAGTTGCGGTCATTAGCGTACTCGCTCTTGCGGACGTAGCGACGGGTGACATCGGTGGCTCCATCGATGGAGAAGGCGACGCAGTACGACATCTTCTTGCCCCAACCTTCCGTGTAAAGGCGAGGGTTGTCCCAAGCTTCCTCGCAGGCGTCTACGTGGACCCAGCGCTGCTGGTGCTCCGAATAGACCTCGGTCCACACGTGGTCCTCGGCGTTCCAAACCCATCTGGTTCTGCCACCAACGGCTCGACAGAGCATGCTGAAGCAGTTGGCCCATTCTCCTACTCGTCCTCTTCGTGTTTCCAATAGTCGCCACACGTCGCCGTACCGTGGGAACCGCTCATACGCCCCGCAGCTCTGCGCCGAGCATCGATATAACTCGACCCTCAGGGCGCCGCATGCGTTTTCGTCGGGCGTCGGTGTAGTCATGCCTTGCGCTATGGTGGGCGATAGACAGACAGGACAGGGTGGGTTGTTGACCCATGTGAAGAACGATCGCTTGAACCAGCTGCAAAACCAATGTTAGGTACTATTCTAGTCGATTGAGAAGCGATCAAGATTGGGGCTTACCGAAGAAGTGCCCGGATGACACAATCCTGATATCCCCACGCGGGCCTACGACCGTCGCCCATGCTCTCGGCTTCGGCTTGTAGGACTTGGCATTCTTCTTCAGCCTCGCCGTAAATGCGGTCGAGGGGAATCGTCTGCAGAGCCTCGTCTAATAGCCCAGGATTCTCGTACTTTGTTGGTGTTGCTGACAGGCTGATCAAGCGTGTCCGAAATTTCTGCGAGTCGCGATCCCCAATGGCTGGGGCGGTAGGGATCTTGGGTAAGTGTCGAAGGCAAGAATATGTCGGAAGAGTCGTCGCGGAGGCAGAAGATTGACCGTGTATATCGGCGCTCGATGATCGCCCGGCTGACGTGGGCGTAGGCGACCCGTGACGACCGACCGAGTGATTTCTCGAACATGATCGCAAGTCATTCATGCGCTTGTCCCTGAGCAGCCCTTCGAACTTGAGCCGCAGATCGCGCGCCCACTCATCGCCGTATTCAGTCTCGGAGGAGGGATTGGGGCTGGGGAGGGAGCCTCGACCCTCCATGCTGGGAAGTCGTTGCGCACCGAAAAGAGACCTTATCGACGGATAGAAAGGCCTCTAGTGCAGGACGAGTTGTAGTATGAAGTGAGCCGACAGCCACAAGGGTTCTGGTCGCTCGCGAATTCGAGGATGCTCAACGATGCGATGGTATCTGCGCTGTTGCAAAGGGTCGTGGAAGGCTTGCTCTGACTATGCGAAAATGTTGGATGTCGAGATGAAAAGCGACGGGCAAGAATCCAAAAGGTATAGGCACAAAGGAGACGAAAACGATGCAGCGACAAGTGAATAAACTCGAACGGTGACCGACAGGTCCTTTCAATGGAGAAGAAAGAAGGCCGCAATTGCGTGGACACGGGAAGGCCAGCCGGGGGTGCTGCGCTCCATGAGAGTGACAACGTCTCGAGGCGGCCGAGTGAACCCCAGGGGCTTTGTGGCTATCAGCATGGGATGGGCGGTTTACGCGTCAGCTGGGAGTCAGCGCCCAATGAGAGCCGTTCTGAAAGATCTTGCCATGGGTCCTGTGTGGCGGACAGGCGAAAAGAGCGGCAGTGATCATGTACCGGTACTTGCCGCGGTTTTTGGAGCCCGTCACTGCAGCCGTCGTTTCATCTCGACCAAGGACAAATCCGCAGCAAAATGAACGGATGACTGTTTGAAACGAGCTGCTGGGTGATGGTCAATGTTTTTTTATCCGACTTTTCAGCGCCTGTTCTATGGAAAGAAGGGCAGTTTGCATATCATGGCCAAGTTATTGCGCCTCTCATCATACTACTTCTAGGCGTTCTGTCGAATGCATGGCAAAGAACTTGGGCTACTGATTGTCCGGATGGTGTGGTGTCGGCACCCAGCGGTCATCTCGGACCATGCCGACAAAAGTCGTTATTACCTAATCCTCTCAAGTACCGGTACTTGCATCATCGAGTTGCGCGGTGGGCTCCACCCATTCGCAAAAAGAAAGGCCGAGAGGGGGGATGATGACGAGGCCTGCAGCGCACGCAAAATTCATACGCAAGCGCGACGACAGCCTGTGGCAATAGCTCAACACCTAGCGATTGATGAGAGTCAAAAGAAGGAAAAGGGGGCATCAGCCTGGAATCTTCTCCGTGGTTTGTCAATTGCTCCCATCATCTCGAGAACAATCCATCCATCGATACTCTATCTGCCATCCGTTGCAACCTAACTACCGGCGCATGGATAGGACAAGGCAAGGCACACTGTGGCGCAGCAGCCAGGCGCATGTACCAGTCCGTGCAGGCTTCGAGTTTGTAAATATTACCAGGGGAACACACCTCTGGTATGCTGTGTGGCTAATACATAATGATGACCATGCCCATGACGACCATGCCACGCTGATGAAGTTCTATTTCTTCCGCAGTCAAAAGTCATGATCATAACATTCTCCAAGTGACACGCCCTACGAATGAATCATGCGAATTCCTGCTCTGTCTCGCCCGGTTTCTCTCGCAGCCTCCGCGTGAAACAGTCGTCCTCCCATGCGAGCCTCACTCAGCACGCCATCAGCTGAAAAGATGAACGGCCATCAGCTCCCACGGCGAGAGCCGTTTTCAGTTCTCATATTCATATCATAGCGCAAAGATCTCCTCACCCAGTTCGATCTAGCGACGCAAAACACTTCAGCAGCACTGGAAAAGCGTCATTTGATCATGTTGTGAACTTGCAAAGTGTATGTATGTAGATGGCAATGACCGAGGACGCGTCATCCGCCCCCCTCCTCTGATACACTTCTCCCTCGCACAACTAGACCGCCTTCGCGCCATAACTACCTAGAACTTGTTGAACACCCTTAGGCCAATTTCGTTTGCTGAAACATCTCAAAATCATTTCGAAAATCATCGCACTAGGGGGCCTAATGTGGGAGGGAAAGTTGGCCCATGGCCGCGTCATGGTCGAGCGAGGTCTTGTTGTGTCTGCCTGTGGATGGAGCAGCACGCGGACGGTGCGCAGCTGATAGGCAGTTTCATTACGCGAGGAATTGTATATTTGTTCGTGATTGCGCACGGACATGGCTAAGATATGGATAGTCCTTGACGTAGCTTTGCAGGTGTTTCCAGAGCGGATGGCCCAACTATTCTTCGTAATCAAGCAAGAATGGGTATCCAACCCGATGATTGCTCGGTCCATACCCTCCTTCTGTACAGTGTCTAATGCCTGATTCTTCATGATGAAAGCCAAATGGCTCGTGCTCCAATATACAAATTAGAGATGCGATGGCTTCCCTCGATTCTCACCTCCCAGATTCGTCCGCGTCAACATATCGCTCCGGCATCACCATATCCCATGCGGGACGCTCTATCAGTGCGACCTCAAAAGACTCGTCCGCGGTATCAAGAGGTACTAATCCAAGCATGGGGCGGTATTTGTAGGTCATCCACCACTTGGCTCGCTTCTCCGTCTGGGATTCGTCAGCCTCAGCACCCACTTCGCGATTTCTCATGTCGCGCAACGCGGACAGTTCACCGTCTACGTCGGGCATATCGTCGTCACTAGCACTCTCGTCGGCCCCAGGGGCGGTGTCCGCGCCTGTATCAAAGTCCTCCCATTGGTCAAAGGCTCCATGCTTGCGAATCAGACGTGGCTCGAGATTCTGCTGCACCATCTTGTCTCCGGCACCGGTGGTGCGCCCAGTCCTTTTTCGCTTTGTGCCATGTGTCACCTGCCCATCAACGTCATTCGCCGTTGGCATTGGAAGTTCTTGAGCCATGTCGAGCATGACGAGGAACGATACGCCATAGAGCCATATGCGCGAGCCTTGCCACAACATCCCCTTTGGCAGTTCCAGAAGATCTTGGACCGGTGCCGGGAAGGCCTTCCGAGGATGTCGACGCGACCATTGCGTGAGCCCGCCACTGAGGGGGTGAAACGCGAGAAAACTCCACCGCGAAGTGACGACGCCCAAAGTGTAGTCCGTCTCCCTGTCCGCGTCCTCGTCACTGCCTTGGCTTGTGGGGACGGGTACTCCGTCCGAGAATGATAACACGACCGGGGACGCCGGCAACTTAGGAAAAAGCTTGGCATTTGGGTTACGAATCCACTTGCCGTGCTCTTCGTTCAATGTTTCCTCTGAGTTGCTGTCAGAGGATGACGAGTCCTCGCCATCTGATCTATCCGCCGGCTCTCCACGTGGTTTCTGCTCTCCTTTATCACGTAGTATCCAGGTATCGATGTACCCTGCCAAATCAGCGGAAGCAAACATTCGCGAATCCGGACTGAATGCGACGTGCGTTATTGTTCGGTCGTAAGCTCCAAGCGCTCCGTTGAGCACAGGATTCGGAGCTTCACGGCGTAGACGTGTTAGCCGTTGTGGTTTCGGCGAGATTGTCATTTCTTGAGATGCATCGTCCTTCTTCATATTGACCAAAAGAGCTCGTGGACCCTCCTGTATGAAACCAAGCCAGCGGCTATCAGGCGAAATTGCAACTTGCGCCGCACCAAGACGAGAAACCCCTGGTGGAACTGCCACGGACGAAAGCTTCAGGTCAGACGGTTTGACTGGATTCGCATGTTCGAGGGAGAAGGCTTTGACATCTGTTGCCGTCGAGACGACCAGGAAAGTACCCTCTGGATTAATCGTCGCCGAGGCAATGTTGGATTCGCCCTTCACGACGATCGTTTTGAGAAGCTTCCGGTTCTGATTGACATCTTCGCCTTCGCCGCACGATTCGAGAAGCGCAGTTGCCGATTTCCGTAAAATCCAGATGTGGACCTGTCGTTCCCACCAACTGACGATGAAGCGTGCCTTGGGTGCACTGGCGACGGGTGGCTGCTGCGGTAGATTACTCAAGTTTCTGTGGTTCTCGCGGCCCATTTCTTTCAAGGGAACCACCACGAGGTTTGCGTCGGGGCCTGTAGGCACGTTAGCTCCGTGCACTGAACCAAAGCTCAGTATCGAGTTTCGTACCTCCGGAAACAACAACGCTCACGCGTCCGTGCTCAGAGCATGCCAGTGCCTTGACATCGTGATCATGATACCGCCTGCCCCAGGCCGTGCTCCAGCGCTTAGAATCCCCTGGATTTTGCTTGTACATGAAGGTTTTGCGGTCCATGCCGCCGCTCACAATGGAGGACCCATCTGGACTGACAGCTAGGCAAAGCACATCTTCCTTATGGCTTTGTATCCTTTGCGCTTGCGTGTACGTCTTTCCATCCCAGATGCAAATTTGGCCCGTAGAATCGCCGGATACGATGTTGCCGTTTGGGAGACATTTGACGGACCAGATGATGATATCCTTCGCCCCTCCTACCAAGTCGGACCCCAAGGTCATGCGTCGCAGCAGTTGGCCATTTATAACATCGTAGGCTCTTATTGTGCTATCGGAGCAGCCAACTATGACAACTCTGGGCGACTGAAAGGCAACGGTGACCATCCGAGCCTTTCTTGTGGATGACCTGACGAGTTTTCGTTGGAATTGAAGATCGTCGTCCTCCACCGTGTACCACACCAGCTCGCCATCAATGGTGCCAGCTATCAATTTCGTCCAGGCCTTGGGGTCAAGAGAGCTGCCAGACGGTGCTGGATAGTCGGTCGAGCTTGATGGTGGTGCGGCTATGCACCAGATGTCCCCATGCTGACCGCTTGCGTGCCTCTTTGGTTTTCCTTTCTCGAGATCCCACTCGGTAACGGTCGAGGTATATCCACTACTGAAGAGGCGTAACCTTCCTGGCGCTGTATGACCATTGCCTAGATCTTGATCGGGCTCGCTGACCCAGACGAGACCGTCGATGCTTCGATCCTTGCCGCCTCGAATGACGAGCTCCTGGAGCCATGTGCCGCCTAGCGAGTTCCATATTTCGATGTCACCATTTGCTCGACCAAGTGCCAGACGCACTTGAGTACTTTGCTTGGCTGTTCTGGCTCTTGTATGCGAAAAGGCAAGGGCGTTGATAGCGGACGGCTGATAAGGCACGAAGCGACAGCGGTGAATGTCCATGGCGCGAGTGCCAAGGTCGAACCGAAACGGCCAGATGGTGGTTCCTTGGCTCAAGCCTTTGAATCGGAGACCCTGCTTGGTCCGGCAGTTCGTGTTCAGCGGGCCGCGAAAGCCAGTGGACGACAAAGAAACGTTGCGACCTTGCGGAATAACGAAGCAATCTCAGCGCCAGGTAATACGTGCAAGTAGCAGTGAAATTCCCAAAAACTTTTTTCTGGGTCCGGTCTAGCGCGGCGAAGCATGTAATACTCCGTTCCGCTCTCCGTCCTCGGCGTGCTCGGGTGCATTTTCCTACTGCAATTGCGCTGCCCCTCCAAATCCAACCCCCACCAACAAACAGCTTAACGATGCCACAATCTTTGCGTCACCTTCCAAACCAATCTCATATTCCTCGCTTCCCTCGGAGATAGTCAATTTTCACACCTACGTTTCTCTCGTTACAATGAGTCTTCCATTGGCTTTACCTTCCTGGTGAGCGCGCTCTACAGCAATCTCGTCGAACCTCGCTGCGAACAGCACAGACGGTTACGAGCCTAGCTGGCCTTTCGAATACTTGGAGCTCATCAAGCCGATTGTATCCAAACGTCCACGCCTCGTACCAACCTATCAGTAAAGAATCTTGTCTCCGTCTCCTCTATCGCACAATGGATTTCAACAGCTCGTCGCCGTACCCCGAAGGCGTCATATCCTTCCTCGACACCGACTTGTATAAATTGACAATGCAATGTGCTGTCTTCAGATTCTACAAGGACGTACCTGTCACATACGCTTTCACGAATCGCACGCCGGATAAGAAGCTGTCCAGGGCTGCCTTCAAGTGGTTAGAGGAACAAATCAAAAGTTAGTAGGATGCTCGTCGTGCCATGTTGGGTTCCGCTGCTCATTCTCGTGATACCTAGAGCTGGGAAACATCTCACTATCTGTCGAGGAATACAAGTTTCTACAGAGTCACTGTCCTTACCTCGGACCTGAGTATCTCAACTTCCTGCGCGAATTCCAGTTGCGTCCAAGGGAGCAAGTCAAGACAACATTCATGCCTGTCGGGGAGGACAACGGCTCCGACGAAACCATCGGCGATATTGACATCAGCATACGAGGCTCTTGGTCCGAAACGATACTTTACGAGATCCCCATCCTAGCTCTTACGTCTGAGGCCTACTTTCGATTCATGGACACGGACTGGAACTACGACGGGCAGGAGCAACAGGCTTTCGCGAAAGGCATGCGTCTCTTGGAGGCGGGTTGCATCACTTCAGAATTCGGTACTCGACGGCGTCGAGATTACCATACCCAGGCTTTGGTCTTTCGAGGTCTGGTGCGAGCGTCCAAGGAAGCCCAAGCGCAAGGCCTGCCCGGCAAATTGTCTGGTACCAGCAACGTACATCTGGCCATGCGTTTTGGAATCCCACCAGTAGGTACAGTGGCTCATGAATGGTTCATGGGAACGGCAGCTATCATCAATGACTACAAGAAGGCAAGCGAAGCAGGCCTCCGCCATTGGGTGGCTTGTTTCGGTACCAATTTGGCCGTCGCGCTCACGGACACTTTTGGAACACCAGAATTTTTGCAAGCGTTTAGTCTTCCTGTGCGAGCCGTCGAAGGTGAAGGACCGCGTAAAGGCATCGAAAGGGTTGACGGAACCCCAAAGTCATACGCGGAGCTGTTTACAGGTGTTCGCCAGGATTCTGGAGACCCAGCCGAATACGTCAAGATGATGAGGGCGTACTATGACCGTCTCGGCATTACAGAAAAGAAGGTCATTGTCTTTTCCGACTCGCTCAACATAGACCGGTGCTTGGAATACAAAAAGATCTCAGAGGATATGGGATTTTTACCGACCTTTGGCGTTGGCACATTTCTGACGAACGACTTTACGCATACCAAAACAGGCACCAAGTCGGTTCCTCTAAACATTGTCATTAAGCTGAGCTCTGCCGCGGGCCGGCCAGCAATCAAGATTAGGTGCGTGCGATTCTATTTGAACGCGTCAAGATGCTTAATGGGTGTTCCCACTAATCCGAAACAGTGATAACGTCGGAAAAAACACAGGAGACAAGGAGCTGGTCGAAAAGGTCAAACGGGACCTGGGTTACATAGAGAAGGCGTGGGGGGACGGCGATGAAACGTCGCGATGGGGCAAATAATGTTTTGCTCCGGCCTTCTCGCAGATGTTGAGTCAACTGATTGACTTGTAAGACATTGGGTTCGGCGAATTTTCATCATACAATGTAATGGGCGGCAATCTTCTCTGCGTTAACGGGTTGGAAACTTCGACTTAGATGGTCATAGAGGTCAATGTCTACACTAGGCGCGGCGACTCCATCTCGCTCTCGGATGTGTCGGGGTGTGTAGCCCAAGCTCGCCGAAAGCAACCCCCAATTGCTTCTTTTTCTGAGCAATAGCCGTTGATAGGTTCTTAACGGCTGGATGGAGAGGCAACGTGCTCTTTCTCAGACTGTCTCACGTTCCTGCTCATACTACATCTGGCAGATCACTGGTACTGGCTTGATTTGAGAGAGTCACCGAGACTCTTGTAACTTTGCGTACTGCTTACCAACTGCGACTGCCATAGGGTTGGTAGGGACACGCATTGGCAGAAACAGTCACTGGTAGAAAGCAGCCTCGAAAGCCTTGATACTGCGTGATTAGAAGGTTGGTGGTATCAAGTCTGAGTACCAGACCTTTATTATTTGGCAAGTGTCCGGCGGCTCTCGCCCCTCATTCGCCAACGCCAGGCAGCTCTTGCACGGGGGAACTGCGAGCAGCTTTGGTGAGTGACTCTGGCAGGTACGACACCATCTGTACAGGTTTCATACATATCAAGGCTTCTTGACTCTGCTCTACCTCTTCCTTCTCATGCCCTCAATTTCGTGCTGATAATCCCCAGACACTACTCTTTTGGACTCCGACTTTAAGTTTTGGAACCCTGTCTTGGAACGCATCTTACTTCTCAATCCATTCATTCCCCAGTCCTCGCCTTTCTCATGTCCCGTCCAGATGGTCCTGTGAGGTCCTTGTTTCCGCGATTCGAAGCTTTCTACAGCATTCGAATTAACATCATGGCGCCCTTCGCCGTGATAACCTTCGTTTTCGTCTTCCTTGGCTCGCTCAAGCTCCTCTCGGGTGAAGTACTGGCCGTTGAAAAGAGGAGCTTGGTAAGACGACAATTTCAAGTCGGCGGTTTACTTGGTGGTCAGGCTCTCGAAGTGAGACTTTTTCCTTACCATCTGTCTAATGCTTCTCAGCACGAGTTCTGACTTCACTTTTTTCAGGCATCGCAGTACTCCTCGCAATCTGTCGAAGTCAGCGGAGTACAAGCCATCGAATCAACCGCTACAGATCCGCCGCGTGCTGATTACGCTCAGTACTTTGATACCAGTTCCAGTCACATATTGCCTTCCGAGGCTTCAGGACCCGACAGTAATGCTCAGGCGCTGTCTGGAGCAAAATTCGATGTTTCAACATCCAAGAATGATAACGAAACACTGGCGGAGCGTCTCGTGGAATCTCTTTTCGAAGCTTTGAAAAACGTCGTCACAACTCGAGCTGCTGCAAGTGAAACTACATCTTTGAGTGGCGATTCAACACCAATTTCGGCGGGCGTTTCTGCTTCCGGGCAGTCTGACAGCTTCCAACAGTCTTCTCAGGGCTCAACACATCTTCAGGACCTCTCGATGCATTCCTCCATCACTTCGACTGGGCAAGCTCCAAAATCGGAGACTCGAGCCAATCTTGCAAAGAGTCCGGGAGAGTTCTTCATGAAAACCAGGCCAGAAGCTACCAAGCCAGGCATATGGAACGGAGTCCTGGGCGGCTTGATCGGAAGAATCCCCAGTCACCAACTCCAGCGCCGCGCTGCTGCAGGACCCATACATGTACATCGTCGTGACGGCCCGACTCCCCAGGCGAAAGACTTTCTGTACACTCTGAACGATCTATCGGCAGTCATCTCTCCGGCGGCTAGGATTGACATTGGCGCAGCCACCCGACTGATAGACGCCGTCCTGAATGCTCTACCGCTGGACGCAGAAGCTGCTGCTTCTGTCATTCCGCAAGTTGCAGCACATGAGTCCGTGGCGATGACGGAGATCCTGCCCTTCATTATCCCTGCAGTTGCACGTGCCCTTGGTCAGGTAGTTGAGCCAACGAGCGTACCTGATGCGACGAATATGACGAGTGCAATGAACGACGTTATGGTCAAAGGCATGTCGGTCATTAATCAAATGATTCCATCTCAGGGCCAAGATCTCAGTCCAAAAATGGACGAGGTTTTAACACAGACGTCAATCATCACCAAGGCCGCGGCGGAACATCTCAATGAAACTCTCTGCGCTGTAAGCCAAGTAGTTGAAGGGAATCGCTTGGAAGCCGTTGTACCTTGCGCATCCGTCAATACGAGCATCGCTTCATTAGATGTCGTCACCTTCAATCCTCCACAGACTATTTCCGAATCCGAAGCCACGGGCACAACTTCCGGGAGTCTCCTGTCACTCGCTGCTAATCCAGCTTACAACTCGTTGGCGAGCTCATTGTCGAGTTCCAGCACGGACCTGCAAGGTCCCGAGATTACGAGCTCCATGATGGCAAGTCTAGGGATCCAAACGTCCTCGCAGGTTACCGACGACACAATGATCGGCTGCTATGGTCGTGCAACAATTTTCGAAACGACTGTTACTACCTTCACGACCACAATTGAAATGTGCGGCACTCAAGTGACTGTCTCGGCGCAGACCAGTGAGTTCATATCATGCCTTATAGTACGTGATCTCCCAGTAAAAGTAACATTTTTTACAGACTCGGAACTGACCCCAGCGACATCCCTCAA